>JAVJAQ010000272.1:0-38330 GCA_032362365.1 Zygogramma bicolorata
TAATACAGGAGACTGTATATTATTATTTGTGTTCTCAATTCAAGTGGTGATCATCACGTCACAGTTAATTACCAAGAATGGTGTTTGAAAAGATGAAACATCTGAGAGGGGAAATCGTGAATTCATGATACAAATCGACTTATTTTGGAAATCATCATCAGATATTCACATGTCAGGAGTAACTGTTCCTACAAAATGAAGTATCTCGATGCTAGGAATTACGATCAGTGATAGTCTCTCATGGAAAAACCATGTGAGATCGATCGCTAAAAGTGCTTTCCAGAAACTAGGATTTCTATTTCGTGCGGAGGAATACTTCACTTTTCGTCAGTTTCTTATGATGTACAAGGCTCAGAAAGAAAGGCAATTCGTCTTATTGGTGATTCTTGGCTCACAGACTCGCTCACTTCATTGGAACAACGTAGAAGGGTCGGAGGCTTGTCTCTCTTCTATATATACTTTCACGGTCAATGCTCTCCCGAATTGTTATCAATCGTTCCCCCCTTGGCAATATCTACACGGATGACTCGACGAGTACAAAATTCCCACACCTTTGTTGTCAATTTGGAAACCTGTCGAACCTCTCTTGCTCAGGGATCTTTTTTCAATAGAACAGCTGAGCTTTGGAACTCCTTGACAGAAGAGGTTTTTCCTGAGGTTTACAAACTTCAGAAATTCAAATTAAATGTTAATTCGTATTTCCTGTCCCTTGATTCATGCGGTGTTCTTTGAACATAACAGGGCTTCCCTTTCGTGTAAATCTGCATAGAAAAAAATGGTTGACTTCATCAAAGGCTTTCGAATAAAGTGTATTGATAGAGTTGACGTGATACTGTGTTTCAAAGTTGGGAAGAATATAATTTTGATACAGTAAAAGATTAGCAGTTCATCGTCCCTGTCCAAATTCATGCCGTTGATCGAAAACCCCGTTCTTGGAAACACAACAACTTACATAGAATTCATATCGTTGAGCACCTTTCCGGATTTTTCCTCTTTTGAAAATGAATAGATTCAAATTCGAGATAATGAGTTTCCAGAGAAAATTGTTTTATTTGCCACGACAACTTCAATATATACTGTATGTCCCAATAGTGCGTAGTTGCTGTTTATAAAGATAATGTTAATAGATATGGCAAAAAGTTTCATATATAAGTTTTATGACACCTAGGAGGATACATTACAGGATAAGATGTAGTTTTAGTACCGTGTGTTGAATTTTTGTGAGAGACACATTGGAACTGCCTTGTTTTTAAAATTCTAAATGATGATAGGAACATTATACACTACTTATCGGTTATATTAGTTATCTCATCTCTCAGATAATTCAAGAAACAGCCCGATCAGAGTACTTTCCAGTAAAGCCTACATCAGTCCCAAAATTGCAGAAAAAATTAATGATTTGGCAGAGGGGTCGGAAAAATGCAACACTTCATCCATCTGAAACTTATGTCGGAATGGGGATTCTTTTTTACCATTAAACTTTTGTATGAAACTCTCTTGTCATATTCAGTGGGATTATCGATATACTAAGAAAAAACGGACTATTATTGGCGATTCTTCGCTCACAGACTCGCTCATTTCATTGGAGCACCGTAGAAGGGTCGGAGACTTGTCTCTCTTCTATAGATATTTTTACGGTCTCTCTTCTGAAATGTTTTTGATCGTTCCACCCTTGGCAATATACACGGATGATCCGACGAGTACAGAATTCCCACTCCTTTGTTGTGAGCTTGGAAACCTGTCGAATCTCTCTTGCTCGAGGATCTTCCTTCAATAGATCAGCTGAACTTTGAAACTCCTTGCCGAGAGATTCGTGAGGTTTATTCGTATCTCCTTATCCTTGATTTACGGAGTGTTCTTCGAACATTACAGGGCTTTCCTCTCGTGTGAATCTGCATATAATAAAAAAAAAGTTGAATTTACTGACTGTTTGGTCAGTTTCGCACGGATTTTTTATGAATCGAGTTATTTATTAAGGGAGAAATATACACAATTTTTCGAACAACAATTTCAAATATCAACGAAATTGGCCTCTGTAAAAGATTCACCAATATACAGAGGGCACTGATTAGAAGCGTAGCGTATAAAAGTTGTTGTTTTTTCATAATCAAACGCAAACTATCTACACATCCATTTTCTTCTCGTAATTTTGGATGTGAATCGACAATATCCCCCATTCTACTGTAATATTATTCCTTAACAAGGTAACAGAAATGGAATTGCATTTTGGTAACATTTCTCTAGTTTATTCGCTGAAAATATTGTGTAAAATGTAACGTTGGTACATAAAGTCCATCTACATAGGGTAATGCATTAACTTACGGAATACAGTATATTATACACCAAGAGATTAAAGTCATACTTTCTATCCCTGCGGTCGGGCTACAGTTCGTAAAGGGATTCAGTGGTGATAACAGTATCTTATGCATTATAGGAAAAGTAAAGAGAAAAGGAATAAGTATTCGAAAAACTTAATCGATAGCACTGTAATCATAATGCGAGTTTTGATGTACAACGTGCATCGCTTTGGACAAAATGAACGCATCTATGTTGCGGAAGGTTATGGCAAAAATTCCTCAAGAAAATCGTTCCCGATCAAATTTCTGCAAGCAAAAAGTTACAATAAAAATATCTGCGGATCGAAAGTTAGGTAAATGGATTGAAAGTGTCAATCAAATCTCTGAAGTCAAGGATTGAAAGTGTACTTTTGTACAAAAGGACATAGAATTAATTATCTTGATTCAGTATGATATGGCTTATCTCCAGAGAGATTCTCTAATTTCATTAATTCCTTCATATAATCAGGTGAAAAGGGAACAGTTTTTCAATTAACATGAATATAATCCTAATAACGATATTTCCCAAACCGAAATTGGCTTTCATTTCCATAACTGATATTGGATATGGATATCTATGCGTGTTAATATTCGGTCTGAGGAAACTGAATTGAATTCGATTTCATTATAAGATTTCCCCACAATCCTTGAAGGCTCTCAGATATCACTGGAAATTCAACTGATAGGTCTGTTGAAGTTAACACTCGGAACTTTGTAATCAAAATCCACTTTCACAAAACTTCTCTCGCTGGTGGGAGGGGTAAGGAGTGAAAATGGGTGATTAAATTGGTTCGGGAAAGCTGAGAAAGAGTCCCAGGTTCCGTGGAAAACTTCACTATTGAGAATTTCTCAAAGGCTAAAGTTTTAAAGAAGGGATGATTTCCTGGAATGTTATCGTCCTTTCGATCGATCTTTTTATTGAAGTGACACATTGGGAAAATGTGTATACATTTCTATGAAACATGTTGTTTAAGACTTGAAAGATGGTATCTGGAGATGAATACGTCGATAAGAAAACGAATTCAAGAAAAATAGTGTTCAGTACCCCAAATAGCAAGGATTCAGAAGTGATAATACTGTTTGAACTTCAGTTTTTTGTGGTGGATCAATATTTGTTCCGTAGTTCCTGAAACGTCAACGATAAGTTTTTTCATATATGTAAATATATATATATATTATTAATTAGTTGTTATTATTTTTTTGATAGGCAAATTTGAGTTATACGAGAAGTTGCTGACTAATTGGACTTGTTCTATCGAGAAGGAACTGTTTTTTCACTAGACGTAGAAACTTTTCGAGGTGGAATAAAAATCTGGCCTTCTATACTTGTATCGACTCCAATATCAATTCTTATTTTTACAGATTGCGGTAGGTTAGAAACCCAAAAAACTACGGAACTGATAATTGAAGTTTTTTTCAAAATTAATTATTTCAATATGTACACGTTAATGACATAATTTCCTCAGGAATGTGAAGTTATTATTATGTACTTAGGTATAGGTTTTACTAAATGATGGTCGTTTTGGATTAATATGTAATCAATACTAATGATAAAGAAAATATTTATTCACCAATGAAAATACAATATGAAAGCAATAACATTCAGTAGAGAATTAACAGCACAGAACACAGGAATAAATTTAGAAATGACTGCGCTGATGACGGTTTTTATGTTTCGATTGGTAATGAAAATATTGGATTGTTGACTCCTTAAGATGGTGTCAATTGACTTTGAAGTCTATCTGACATATGATGCGTTTTTGTAATTTTGAATACTCTGAAGCATATTTTTCCAATGTATTTCAACGAGATAGTCTCCTGAGAGTTATTAGCTGTTTTTTATCCATCAGTAGATGATCATGTTTTCTAAAAAATACACGGAAGTGTTATCGTTCAATCCAGGAATAACACAGTGATTTTCTATACTTGAATCGAGTGAGTCGAATAGATAGACTATGAAACTTTCTTCGGAATTAAATTTTCAGCCCTTCTGTTCGAAGTACAGTAAAATATTGTTTTCTTTTGAACTGCGTCGTATTATAAGTAGTCTTAGGTTATGTGACGCCATTTATTCCGAAGTAAACTGCATCTCGCACAGGAGATTTGTTGTAATTTGCGGCGGTATGAATTTTTACTATTGATTAATTTGTATCGAACGAATAAAGTTTAGAAAATTCGTTATCAGCTCGTCGATCATTCAATATTCTGCCTTTGTTGTTTCAAGAGTTTCATCCGGTT
This sequence comes from Zygogramma bicolorata, assembly GCA_032362365.1. Classification (NCBI taxonomy): domain Eukaryota; kingdom Metazoa; phylum Arthropoda; class Insecta; order Coleoptera; family Chrysomelidae; genus Zygogramma; species Zygogramma bicolorata. The sequence continues at coordinate 4,575 of JAVJAQ010000272.1, forward strand.
TTCTTGAATATAGTGGATCAAAAACCGCCACAAGAATGTGGCGTGATACTTTTTGGTCTTCACAAGTAAGCAGTTGCTTATCTAAACTCGTTTCTGTAATATGTGGTAGACAGTATAACGGAAAAAGAACCTAAACACTACAAAAGCAATGATAGTCAAAGAGATAAAACTTGAACCAGTGGCACCCAAGATTATCATCATAAATATTGTATACATATATACATTGACGTACACGACCTACCCAGAATTCACCCTGCATGTCTCTATAAATAAGAGGTAAATACATTTTGCATGATAACCGGAATTAATGAAAGTTAAGTTTCAAGCATTATCGACCACCTCTATATTTGTGCTGATAGGAAAATAGGAATGAATATTGCTGTTTTTGGGGTCTCTGAAACCAATTCTTTTTTTCTAGATTTGCAAAGGGAAAACGAATTCAGCAGTTTTTATTATTTCGATGAAGTTTCTGATGTGTTCCCAGCAACTGTTTGTTTTCCTAGTCATCAGAAATTTTCCGAGCTACATTCCCCAAGAAAAGACAACACTGTGTACTCCTTACAATTTATCGAAAGAAGATGGCTTTGCTGTATGCATTCTTCGAGTCTCGTTAGTTGTCCAGCAATACCAGAGTAATATTTTTGAATCGTAGTACTTCGTAGGGTTCAGAGATATAAATCTCCTTTTGTCATTAGCGTCAATACCAGCCTGTTCAAACCTTGTCTTATCCGGCACAACGGAAAAGAAAGTTAAGTATCTCCTGCTAACAAAGAATATTACAATTTCCAGTACAATACTCGCTGAAAATGGGTTCACAAAACCTCAACACGTGGTTTTCTATGATATCGTGAAATAGTTTATATATGCCGATGACAGTTTACTTTGTTCAAAAGGAACGAATAGACAGCTAACTAGGTTTTCTGATTCCATGAATGAACTTCAGTCTTCCATCTCATTCACTATGACTTTGTGGACCTGACTATAACAGGGATGAATCACAAACATGCCTTTGCGGTATATCGCAAACTAGCCCACACGGACATTGTCATTCACCATTCTTCTTGTCACCCATATGAACATAAGATGGCCGTATTCAATGGTATACTACTACTATATGTCCCTTTATATGATGTGAACCTAATATAATGAAACAGATTCAAGCCCTTAAGTTGGTGTATTCGGTATCGAATACTGAACAAGAAAATTATCAAACCTTGGCGTATTTAGGCCAAGCAAGAGTAAATATTCCAAGGTTTCCGAAAAATAAAGACAAACACGGCATTCAGAAGAAATAAAAAGGTTGGGTGTATTTAAAAATAATACAATGAACTGCCACAAAAGTCAGGAGTTTATGAACTGCCATGAGGATCATTCCCATGTTTTATATAGGTCCAGCCGGAAGATTGTTCAGCACACCAATAAAATAACATACAACTCGTTTTCACATAAAAAAATCTAATTATGCATCCTACCCCATTACAGAGAATCACGAGTCCAACCATGATTTCAAAATACGGCATTTTGAGGGAAAATGTTGGAAACTCAACCTCCTTGAGAGAGTTTGGGAACAAATCAAGATAAAAATTCAGAATATGCATTGAATGATCAGATCGAAATGAATAAGTCACCGTTGTTGAATATTTTTCCTTTCAATTGAATCAATCCAGCCCATTGCTAAAAATAATCAGCTCATGTAATTAATTTTGGTAGGTACAAACATTACAAGGACCAATGATTTGCGGGTTGACTGTCGAACTTTTGTGGTGTGACACCATCTGCAACAGATTCAGATTTTTTTTATAAGAAAAAGACAGACAGTTCAAAATGTTTTGTGTTCGCAAGTTCATTCGATTGTCACTGAAGAGAACTATGGAGGGTCGAAACAGCTGTTTGGCATTGGATTCCTGAATGCTTCGAAGATGAAAATTAATTTTTTTTTCTGGTTGCAGCTTCATCTGCAAGTAGACCGAAGACGATTTTCGTGTCGCGGTTTTGTAAACCAATTTTCAGTCACAATTGTACCGGGCACTGTGTTAGTTACTTTTGTTTGTATGGATTTCAATCAAGTATTGACCAATTCAATTCAATATATCCTGCTAATCTGAGGTCAGGCAGACTATTTTGATGAACTGAAGCACAGTTTTCTCCAAGATATCAGTGAAACCCTCAATCGGTTTATTGAAAAACCTTATTTCGCCATTCGGATCATCTGCGAAGAGTAAGAATTTCAATGTTCAAAAATTTTCAATTCAGTCGGCTCAGTGTTATTTATGTATATTGCAATTGTTTCAACGGTGGACTCGATATTGAAGATCGGCATATTCTTCTGATAGGGCACAAATGTCATGAAAGCTTGAAAAAATGCATTATTACCAGGTAACTTCTGGCTCTGTTCGACATTTACAAAATGAAGCGGAAAACTCAATTTCCGAACTGGTAATTATCGTTGTTCAACATTGACGGTTTTTGAAATTCGTTAAATACCAATTTGAAAACGGAATATCCACCTCCAATCTCCGAACCACTTCAAAAAGATATTACTTTACCCCCGCCGATTGAGCGCGAATCCTTTGAAGAGTCCTCCTCATTTCTTCGACGTAACAATTCATCGGATGGAGTACAGAGGACAGAATTTGAATTACAAATGAACAGAATAATGTCTCCCACCTAAGCGTATACAATAAGATTATCGCCATTATGGATCCAACGGAATTCTCAGATTTGTACTGGAGATTATGGGTAATGAGTAATGGAGTTGTTTCAATTCGAATGATAATTGAAATTAATTATCATACTTACATGGAGTAAAAAAGTTGAAAAATCACAACGTTCACACATAAAAACATATCCACCGACACAAAAAGGGTATAGTCTATTCACGTTGAAGATAGAGGGCGCGTTAACAATGCATCTAGCGTGATCAGCACGTGGCCAGTTAATCCTCGCGTTTCGATTGGCTGGCTCTGATATCGAAACGTGCAGAGTTGTATTTGGCTGTCACAGTCTAGTACTGAATACTCATCGTTAGAAGTGCATGTGTTAATTATTATGTCCTGTGAAGATATGGATACATTCGATAACAATATTGTTTCAAATGCTAGTAGTCCTCGGAAAAGAATGAAGATCAGGCATTTTGATAGTATGTAGAAGTGTATGGTCTCAACGTATAAAAAATGAAGCATGAAAATCCCGAAAGTATCGCTCGTGACTTTATTCAACAAAAAAAGTGAAAAATTCGATAAAAAATTATGTATTTTGTGGATGATTTCAATAATGAAAACGCGAAATACCTCCCTTCAGTAGTTCCAAGTCCTGCCCTGATCTGTATACCTACCTGTATATGTTAACGAGCACTCTATATTTGACGTGAATGCACTATAGAAATAGAATTGAAAGAAAAATGTTGAAATACAGAGAATAGTAATTTCATTTTGAAGTTTTGTCTGTAATATTTGTCAAGACATGAATCAGCATTTTTGTTGGACTGAACAAATATGTTTGGATGGATTATTCATCATAAATTGGCAAATTCCGTTTCTTTCCTTCGAATATAGAAGTATAAGTCACATATTTTGGAATCCACTGACCGCTTTTCAAGTACTGAGATACCAAACAGACGGAAATATTTACGAGAAAAATCTTCATGCTATCGCGAATCAAAACCAAGACCTCTCTGTCATATGCTGAGCAAACAACCACTGGCGCTAACTTGAGTACATTGTTTTCACCGCTTGACTGAATTCTCATTCTCCCATAACTTGGAATTGCTGAATGTCAAGGCAATCGCAAATTTTGACAAATACATTTATATCTGCCGCGGATGGTGTAAACCTCAAACCCGAAACGCCATCTGCTAGATGACCAAAGAACAGGAGACCTCCAACAAGAATCACATCGAATTTTGGTTTGAGGTGGCCTTTACTTGATGGAAATCCATAGTTATTACGCTATGAGGAGAACACGATTTCCACAAAATTTATTGCCTTCGCGACATGTTCCGATACACTGTATCTTTAACAAGCGAATTAAACACTAGTGTCTATACACTAAGCCGAGTGTCACTGAGGAAACCTATAGCTTTTCGAAACAGCTGTCTGGCATTTGTGAATGCAACAATTTCTTTCATCGGAATCATGATAAAAAAAGCAGTTGCATAAGAGATCTTGTTCAAGTTTTCTTCGAGTTCAATGCTGTGTCGTTTACTCAAGCTTAAGAATAAAGAGTTCTTATTGATCTAACTTTCTATTGGAACAGCGATGGTAGTAGGCGTTAGTTATCACATCTTCATGGAGTTTATGAATTTTCATGACAATGAAGTATATATAGACAGATAAGGTGGAGGAAATGTTTGTATTCCAAAAAAGTCATCCAGATGTAGCCCGATGCTCAGCACCATCTTTTTCCTAGTACCTTCTTCTACATACCAAACACTAGTGAAGCGAGACTGTGCCATAAGACAATACCATTGTTCAATAGCGTCTGAATACTCTAATATCTTCCATGAACTCACTGAGTTCAAAGAACTCTCCCTCTATGTATATTCGTGAACGTGGAGTCATCTGCAAAGAAAACACACATATCTGGTGTCATATAACTTGAGTGGGCACCATTGCCAACTCCGTTATTATTGATGCTACGAATTCGGTTAAATGGGCGAAAAAGTAGCATTAATAATGCATCCGCCCCCCTCCCCCTCAAGAAACGGCGCCCTTGGGTAGGATATGAATTCCACCAATCACAGAGAACAAAATAATTGGTTACCAGGGGAAACCTTGTAGAAACGTCACAATACTTCTGATCTGTCCAGCTACGGACAGATCATAAATGTACTTATATCTGTAACATTTTCTAGTTTCTCGTTTAGTCAAGTTTGAATTGTCACAATTGTTGATTTGATTTCGTGGGATTGTCGGACTCACCACACCAATAATCAATTGAAATTATACAATCCATAATAGCCTAGTGGTTAGAGCATTGATCCTCTGAAATGATCCACTACGAAGTCGAGGGTTCGAGTCTCACCAAAACCGAAATATTTTTGACCTTTTTTCGATTTGATATTACTTATTCAATTCGTATCGTTCAATATTGAATACAATAAAGTTTCTTTCCTACGTTATCATGCTCAAACTTCGTCCTCCTGCGATATGGCCATCATATCCTTTCTTGTTGTACAAACTACTATTTTTCAACTAGTACAGAAAATTTCTTTGTTTTGGCGATTATAGAGCTATAAGATATCGAGTTAATGTTAAAAACACCGCTTTTTTGTTGAACATATATTTGAGACCTTCTCTTGACACTACGTGTTGCTTTTAACATAGTTCGGCCATAAATTCTATTAATTATAGTTTCAATATATTTTTTCACTTAATCTGTATCGTTATGTTTAATTTTGTACACCTCATTTTCCAGATGTGAACGAGTAGGCCACTGAACATTTATAGCAATCCACCTGCTTCCAAAACGTTCTCGCAATATTTTTTTTACACCACTGAAATTATTTGCTAGTGCTCTGATGAGCCTAGAGATCATGATCATCGAAAACTCTCACTCTTGTTGGTAAATTAATGTAACGGTTTCCGTTCAAAGAACCATGGTAGAAAAATTAACCAATAATTCTAAATCTAAATAAACCACACCAAACATTAATGCTAAATCGTCTCTGCGAATTGTGAAGATGGATTCTAGAAATGTATTATGTCTACTCCAATGATGAAAATTATTTTTATTATACATCCCACGATTTGAATATTTTCTGGACTTATTCCCAAACCACCGACAATCATGAGGTTTTATTTGCTAAAACCGAAAAAAAAATTGTAGTAGTGAGAGAAATGAATATTACCACATAAATCGCTCATTTTCAACTTTAGGAAATAAGGTGATTTGAGCTTGAGAGATTATTACGAATCGAAGGTATGATAAAATACAGGGGGATCCATTCGAAAAAATAACACCTTATGAAATATTTTGAAAACGCGACTGAATAATAATGTGAATAATAATTGTCCAGGCACTAATATTGTTGGAATGAATTGGTTTGTTTAACATCGTATTCAATTTATCATGTTGAATATTCAGTGCATTTTTGATGTGATTTACTTCATTTAAATCGATAGTGTCTAACTTCAGAGGCGTAAATTTCAAATTTGAGTCTCTATTTTCAAAATTAGTGAAGTTCAATTTAGGTAATTTAATGTCTTTGAAAGATTTGTATGAATTCTGATAACTTTGAATCTGAAAGTCATTTATTTGCACAACACATTCAGGTTCCAGTTCTAGCACAAAAGTTCCTTGGATTGGGACGACGTCTTTTTCATTTTCGCAATTTTGTTTGGCTAATGATCGTTCTGGAGAAATGATGATCCATTTGTTCTGTTCCATTTGATGGATTTTCAGTTTCTTGATTTCAGTAGGAATCGCTTGGCAATTTGATAGAGTTTCTGAATATTTCAGCATCTGCACTTCACACGGGGCGTCTTCTTGAACTTTAGTTGGTATTGTCTCGTGGCAAATATATTCCTCTGGCTTCACTTCTTGGCATTCGGAGTCAAACAGTATGTAGGTTTGCTCGTTGAGGATGATGAATTTGGATTGAGGTATAATTATGTGAAAAATATTTTGTTGAAGGACTGGAAGGGGATATAAATGGTAATAATTGTAATTTTTCTCTTCCACTATTGGTACTTCAATTATAAAAATTATTTGGTTGTTTTTACTGAAACTTTTGATCTCCATTGTTTTTTCAAAGATGAGAATATTTTCAATCTTTGGCTCAAAAGGCAATTAATTTGTTGTCAAGTGTCGATTAATTGATTTTATTTCCTTCAGTAGTTCATTCGGTTCAACCACTGAGTTATGAAAAATATTCAGTTCGGAAAAAGTTATAGCGATTTCAATATTCGAAAGTATATCTGAAATCGTCTGAAAAGCAACAACTATTTGATAAATTATAGTGTGAATTGAGAAAAAATGATAATTTTCAATATTTTTTGATTCAATTTTCTTCAAAACATTTTCTATTTCTGAAATTCTGTTTTTCAAGGTATTTTGATTCAAAGTGAGCGTTTCAGTACCTTTATTGAAAGTATCAATGGATTTTCGAAGAAGCGTGATTTGTTCACTTACAATAGTCTTTATTTTCTGTTGATGGTCGGAAAGAAAGTTAATTGCATTATCGTATCTTTCGGCATCATTTTGATCAAGGTTGCCACTTATAGCTTTAATCATTGATCCTAAGCCATTTATTAAACCACGTTTTGTTCTTTGTTTATAGGTAGGATTCAATTGATTGATTTGACTAATTATTTAATTTTCAAGAACAAGTGCTAGATGATATGAATTATAATATTCCATTCTGAATGGTTTCGATGGATGTTTTGAAGTATTATCTTCTATTGATTTCCTTAGTTTTTGAAATTCATTTTGTATTGATGTAAACTCTTCGATTATTTTTGATATATCAAAAATTTGTAAAAATGACCGGTACGTTACTTTATTTTGAGCATTACCCAGTTTGAGGGGTAGCAGACCTGGATTTTTGGACATATCATGGAACTTTGGATTTCTTAATTCGCCATTTGCGATGAGGAAGGACCTGTAACAAGAGTAGGTTTTCTTAATTCTTTGATATGAATTATTTCTTTTTTGTTTTTGTTTTGTTTACTTGTTATTTCTACTCGATTTCGTTCTAAGATTTCTGTTATTTCATAAGGTACTAAGAATTTATTATGTTTTTTATTACGTCCTTAGGGATTTTATTTGAAGACTGTTTGTCCTAAATAGAATTCATTACTTTCGTCTCCTTCTGTATTATGTTTAGTTGTAAGTTTCTCTTTTTTCGACTCTAATTTTTCTCTTACATTCTCATAGACGTGTTTTAGTTTTTTTCTTATGATTTTCAGCATAATCAGTATAAAAAGCATTTGGTAAAAATATCTCCGTTGGATTTCTAGAGTTTGTATGTCCAAAAGTAAGTTCGAATGGTGTAAAATTTGTTGTACTATGAATTGAATTATTATATCCAATAATAGCATAATCCACCAAATTATCAATTTCATTTGAATGAGTTTCTTGTAGAATTCTTAAATGTTCAATAATTATAGTTGAATGGAATGTTTCTGCTATGCTATTCGATTCATGATAAGCAGGTGTAGTAAAATGAATTTTTATTTTATGCAGATTCAAAATCTCTTTTACTGTTTCATTATTGAACTCGGTTCCATTATCAATAATTGATTTTTCCGGTACTCCAAAAGATGAAAAATATTTAATTAAGGCATTACTAATATGAATAGCTGTTTTTCCTTCGATTTGATGAGCTTGAGCAAATTTTGTGAAAGAATCGACCAATGTTAAATGAATTTTGTTATCATAAAAGAATAAATCGATATGTACAATTTGAAATGGTTTTGAAGCTGTTTCGGTATGCATCAAAGGAGTATATGGTTTTTTCCGTGCATACTTTGTTCCTTGACAAATTTCACATGAATTTATATATTCCATTAGGGATTTCTTTATTCCAATCCAATAGTAGTTACGTTTAATTCTTTCTAAAGTTTCAGAAATTCCTTTATGATTTGTTTTGCTTTCATGATGATTTCTCATAATAATAATTTGTTCGTCTTTGTCTGTTACGGTATTTACTCTCTTGGTACGTCTAATTAACTTAGGTCCTCGATCTGAAAAATGATGTCTATATACATTGTTGAAAGTTTTGTATAGACGATCAGTATGGAAATACATGCAATATGTTTTATCTGCTGTGGTGTAGTCGCTTAAAAATTGAATAATTAAGTCTTCACTATTCGTTTCTGGAAGTTCTACCGTTATTATTTTATGATGTTCGTAATTTTCTTGATTTACTTTCATTCTATGATGAGGTTGCGGAAAAACTAGAATTTGATTGACCTTATTATTAATAATTTCATCTAAAATTTTTATTCCATCATTTGTAGTTTCATTTTGAGAAGAATGTTGGGTAGATATATCAGATTGTGGTTCCTTTGGTTTATTTGGAGGTTTTATTTGGATATCAGATAAAATTTTTATCTTTCCTTTAGTTTTTTGACTTGGTGTTTCTTTTGAAGTGGATGGTTGTTGAACATCCGGTAAAATATTTATTTTTCGTTTAGGTTGTGGATTTGATTGTTGTTGAATTGGATTTTCAGCTAATTGTTTCAAAAATTCTAATGTCTCTTGAACAATATCTCCTGGATTATGTTGTACTGATTCACTTTCTAAAGCATTTAGATTATTGATGTTAATTCTTGATAGAGCATCAGCATTAGTGTTTAATTTTCCTTTTTTATACACGATTTCATAGTCAAATTCTTCTAGTTTCAAACGCCATCTTATTAATTTTGAATTTGGTTCTTTTATATTGAAGATCCAAATGAGTGGTCTATGATCGGTGTAAATAATAAATTTTCTTCCAAATAAATAGGGTCTAAAGTATTTAGTAGCCCAAACAAAAGCAAGCAATTCTTTTTCAATTGTGCTATATTTTTGTTCGGTTTCATTTAATGTTCGTGAAGCAAATGCAATTGGTTTATCAGATCCAATCGTACCTTGCGAAAGGACTGCTCCTAAAGCAACATTTGATGCGTCTGTAGTTAAAATAAATTTTTTTGAAAAATCGGGATGCTCTAAAATTTGTGCATTTATTAAAAGATGTTTACAATGGTTAAAGGCTGTTTTGAAATTTTGATCATGAATTATTTTTGTTCCTTTTTTAAGACATTTGGTCATAGGTTCAGTTATTTTTGCAAAATCTTTTATGAACTTTCTGTAGTAACCTACAAGTCCTAGGAAACTTTTTATTTCCTTTGTTGTTTTTGGTAACGGAAAGTTTTTAATAGCAGATATTTTATCTGGGTTTGGTTTTACTCCGGAAGGTGTGATAACATGTCCTAAATGATTCACTTCTTTTCTCAAAAATTCTGATTTGTCTAATTGGACTTTAAAATTAGCTTGTCTTAATCTTTCAAATATGGTTCTTAATCTCTCAATATGTTCTTGGAGAGATGTACTGAAAATCACTATGTCATCAAGGTAAACAAGGCAAGTTTCATTTTATAAACCTCGTAGAATATTGTCCATTACTCTCTGAAATGTACTTGGGCTGTTCTTTGATCCAAATGGCATTCTCTTGAACTCGTAATGACCATTTTCAGTAGAAAAAGCAGTTTTTTGTATATCATTTGGGTCCATTTCAATTTGATGAAAACCGTTGGCTAAGTCAAGAGTAGTGAAATATTGACTTCTTCCTAACTTATCAAGAATGTCTGTTATGTTAGGTAGTGGATATTTATCATCAACTGTTTTCTCATTCAATTTTCTATGATCAATCACTAATCTCCATTTTCTTTTACCTGAAGCGTCTAATTTTTTTGGTACAATCCAAATAGGACTTGACCAAGGTGAAACTGAATGTTGAATAATTCCTTGATCTAACATTTTTTCAATTTGACTTTTAACTTCTTTTTTATGAATTTCTAGATATCTATAAGATTTTGTAAAAATAGGAGTTTCATCAGTTAGTTTAATTTTATGTTGAATTTCATTAGTGAATGACAATGGTATCTGTTCACTATAGAAAATGTCTCGATATTCTAGACAAAGTTTCCTAATTGTTTCTTTTTCTTCACTGTTACAATGTTGTAAAGGGATATTTTTCAAATTAGCTTTCAAAAGATTATCCTTATAGTCATTAAATTCGTCATCTGTTTCCATTTTTTCAATGAAATTTAATTCATGTATTTTTAGCACTTCGATATCTAATGGTCCCTTGAAAGTTATTGTTCTCTGTTCAGTACTTGAGTTTGTCATAGTAGTAATAGCTGCAAAGTTATTCACATTTACAACTGCACGAGGTGATTCTACTTGTCCTTCGAAATCTATATAGTCGATATATCCTATGCCTTTTTCTACTTTCACTGGTAATTTAACTATTTTCGTTGTTCTTGGTGGTATTGTTATAGAGTAGTTATTCATTTTCAAGTTATTTTTTAATTTAGTTATATTTTCAGGTTCATAAATAATTGGAATCTTAACAGAAGGTGTAGTTATTAATTTTGTATGAACATTAACTGAAGCATTGAGTTGTTTTAGCAAGTCAATACCTATTAGTCCGTCGTATTTTTCATTAAATTTAAACAAATAAAATTCATGAGTTCCATTTACTCTAAACTTTCTGAAAACTGGTATATTTATCACTTCATTATTATAACTGATTCCGTGTACTGTTTGTATATTGAAATCTTCATTAAAAATGTTATTTTTGTGAAATTTATAAGCTAGTTCAGGATTCATGAGATTTCTGGTACTCCCTGTATCAATTAAAAAGTTCGCATTTAATTCCGGTATAAATATGTATGGTAAATTAGCTCTGATAAGATTCACATTTATCAACTCGCTTTGTTTTCGTACTGGACTCCTTGAAAATTTACGTTTGCACAATTAGAATCGGATGGTAAATTATTGTCAGTATAATTATCGTCGCGTGGAGACTGATATTCGTCTGCATAGATATCATATTCGCATTGTTCATTATTCGTTCCATATTCATATGGAGAATAATAGTCATTGTTTTCTTGATTCGATTCAAGTTCATTAGGATCTGGATAATAATAATAATGATTATCAGTATAATCATTTTGATATTCGTATGGATTTTCAAACTGATTTATATCTTGTTAAAACAATTCAGTTGAAGTAAATGTTGGTCTTGGTTTAATTCTAGTATTGCCAGATGATGTATCCATCGGTTCTGGTTTATACTGATTCTGAGATGAATTTCTATTCATTTGATTTCGAAAGTATGGATGTTTTTGTGTCGGGAAATTAGTTGGTTTAAATATTTGTTGTTGGTTTTGAGGTACTATAGGCCTCTGGAAATTATTTTGAAAAGGTCTCTGAAAATTATTTTGTGAAGGTTGTCTTTGAAAATCATTTTGAAATTGTGGTCTTTGAAAATTGTTTGAATAGGATAGTTTATTGAATGGATTTTGAGAATATTGTTGAAAATTTGGTTTTGGTATATTATTCTGATATGAAGGCGTGAATTGTTGTAAATGAGGCATTCGAAGCTGTGCGAAACCTCCTTGTATGTTTTGTTTAGTACTAATAGGGGTTATTCTTTGTAATGGCTTGAAATTATTTTGAGTATTCAAGGCATTACCTCGTTGTTGACTGTGAAGGAAATTTTCTTCCTCAATTACTAGTGACATGGCTGTTTCTAGACTGTCAGGGCTTCTCAGTCTTACATTATTTTGTAGTTGTCCTGTTAATCCTCTTATGAAAGTTTTTAAAGCTAGATCATTATAATTTTGTAATCTAATTCGGATTTCGTTTGGATCTAAACCCATCGAATTTAATTTAGAAATAATAAGGCTTCTGGCATCTTGACAACGCATACCAAAATTATAGGGTGCTTCATTTTTGAAAGGGTGTAATGCGAGTAAATCTTGTACTAGACAATCAATGTTTCTTTGATCACCAAAACTCAATTTAATAGCGGATTTTATTTCGTCCCAGGTTCTCAGTTCGATTCGTGAACCAATTAAACTTGAAGCTCTACCTGTTAATTTTCCAATGATAGCTCGCAAAATAAAAGTATTAATATCAGGATTGTTTGGATCAGAAAATACGTCAATCACTTTTTCACAACTGTCTAGGAATACTCCTAACGTATTAGGATTTCCTTCGAAATTTGGAATAACATCTACATATAGTCTCAATAGTTGATAATTGACTTGACGTGCGACTGCCATTTCTGAATTCAAATTATTTTCAAATAGTTCGGCTAGATTTTCAATGTCAGAATCGGTCATTAAATTGTTGTCAAAATTGATGTTTGAAAAATGTTTCACTTCACAATATAAGGTGAAAATGAAATTATTTACGGTTGTTCACTTTACAGTATAAAGTGGAAATGAGATTATATATGTTCACTTTACAGTATAAAGTGGAAAAAGAAAATATATACAATTATAGGTATGGAAATGGATTCGTGAAAATGGTATATGGATGAGCAATGTTTGACTTACAATACTAGTAGTAGTCTTCTCATTCTCCGGTTTCTTCTTATTCTGGTTGTCTATTCTAGTTGCTGGTTGTTGGGATTTCTTGTTGCTTTGTTTCTGCTTGGTTTCTTCTTGTTTCTTTGTTTCTTCCTTCTTAATCTACTGCCAGTGGGAGTTGAGCGATGCTGTCTCTCGTCCTTGGACTTCCTATGCTAGGCTGGCTTCGGCGATAATTGTCCTCTGCCAAGGTTCTGGGACTTCGGCGATGTTTGTCCTCTGTTTCAGGGTTGTGGAACTGTCGGCGATGCTGTCCTCAGGTTCCGGTACTCCAAATTGTTTTCTTCGGCCACTTTTCCTCGTTTTCACCCGCAAACTGTTGATACAGACCGGTACAAACACGATTTTTGTTGTTCACACCGTCAGGCTTTGATCATCCTACTGACTGCGCCAGAAGTGAGTTCTTTTCGTGAGGGTGACTTTTTAAAAACAATTTATTTTGGAGGAACTTTAAATACAAAGAATATACATGTACACTGTACGACTTCAAAGTATCAAAAGATAATGGCGACGGCTTGGCTCTGGTTTTATAAGTTCTATCCTAGCTGAGTCAGGGCACGTGCCTGCTGAGGTAAGGCCTCATGATTGTACCCATTGGGGGCCTCCTATTGTTCTAGGTTCCATAACTTACGACTGATATTAATACAAAAAATTGCCTCCTATTGTTCTAGGTTCCATAACTAACGACTGATATTAATACAAAAATTGGTGCACATAAGCTGCAAGTGGTTTAGCAAATACCAGTGACGTGAAAAAAAGATAAATATGGTGATTACACGAGAAATCAGAGATGAAATGGAATCATCCGTAAATCAAGCCATCACTAAATGCCTGAACAGTGAGTCATTCATAAAATCAGTGGTTAAAAACGTAGCAGAGGCGATAATAAAAACTGTAGAGAAGAAATTATCTAAAATTGAAGAAATTCTCATCGCTGTACAGAGTGAGCTGTCAACTTTTGAAGATGTACTTGATCAAAAGATCAATTATTTGGAAACCATAATCAATAAAATGGATCTTGAGAAACACCAAATTAAAAAAAAAATTGATCAGATGGATCAATTTTCGAGGAGAACTAACTTGAGAATTTTTAATGTTACCGAAAAATCGAATGAAAATACCAGGGAAGAAATTATTGCACTGTTGAACAGAAGCATGGCGATCAAATTATCCAGTGATGACATCGAACTATGTTACAGGGTAGGAAAAAAAGACGATCGAAAAGCGAGAGGAATATTCCTCAAACTCAATAGCTATGATCTCAAAAAAAATATTTATGGTAAGAAGAAAATGCTGGAAGGAACTGGAGTTGTTATTAGAGAGGACCTCACAAGCATTAGAGTTGAACTCCTAACTTCTGCGATCGAAATTGCTGGTTTGAAGAACGTGTGGACAGACTTTGGAGCAGTTTATATTAATAAAGACAACAAAGTTATTATTGTGAAATCTAAAGAAGACATGAAAAAATTTTTTGGATGATATATGTTCCACTTCAGATACAAAATTCATGAAATCCTTTTTTATTCTGTATGAAGTCCTAAAAAAAGAAGTATCACAAAATGTATTTCTATTTGTATTTCCCCTTCTATGAAAAGAGTATGTAGTTGTATGTTAAAATATTATTTGTTGGGGAAAATCAGAGTCAAATTCTATTGATGTTAGAAATATTGAATACCTTAGACACACATGAGGAAATAAAAACATTAATATACAGTGACTTACAAACCTATTTTAGGGGGGGTGGTGTCGGGAGAGAAAGCAGCATAGGATTGATTCACTTCAACATACGCAGCATAAAAAAACATTTTGATGAACTTCTTCTCTATTTACAAGAGGATCTCGACAAATAAGACATCATCGTTCTCTCTGAAACATGGAATATTGAGTCGGTAAGTGATTTTAGTATACCAAATTATACTATTCACTATAATGAATCAAAAACGAATCAAAGTGATGGACTTATAGTTTATGTAAAAAATTCTTTGGCAGCGAACGTTGAGATAATCTCTCTGACTGAAACAAATCTCTTGAGAATTAACTTTCTATCGAAGAAAAACATTAAAATTGGTATAACAGCTTCATATAGACTCCCTTCAATTGATATGCAATTATACCTCAACGACATACAAAATTATTTTCTGAATACTGACAAGCAAGCAATAGAGCTGTTTGTTGGTGATATAAATATAAATCTATCAGATTCAAACTCACAGCATGTTAATTACTACCATAACGTAATGATCGAAAATGGTTTCACTTCGTGTATAAACGTACCAAAGAGAGAATCTAGAGAATCACGCACTATCATTGACCATATTTTCATCAGGAGAAACAATAACGTACGTAATGAAATGAAATTTGAGTCATCAGTTATACATAGTAGCATAACAGACCATTACTCAATCCTCATTTCCATAACTATACCCTCTGATAAAAATCATGCACCAAGAAATATAAAAGAATACAAAAAAATAAATTTTGACAATTTGAAATCACAACTACAAAATGAAAACTGGAATGATACCTTATCATGTAATGAAACACAAGAATCTTACGAAACCTTCATTGTCAAATTGAAACGATACATATGTCAAGCAACTGAAACTATCATAATACATAATAAACTTAATCGTAAAATAAAACCGTGGATCTCTGCTGGTCTAATAAACTCAATCAGAACTAGGGACTACCTGAAAAGAAGGCTTTTAAATGAACACACTCCTGATAACGAAATAAAATATAAAGAATACAGAAATAAACTCAATAACTTGATAAGAAAAACGAAACACCAATACTATAAGAACAAACTGCAAGAGGCTAATGGTAATGGTAAAGAGACTTGGAAAATAATCAATGATATTTCAAATACCTCAACCCACAAAAACGATATAGAAAACACAACCATCACCAGCGAAAATGGTGAAAGTATAACAAATAACGAGAAAAAAGCTGAAATATTCAACAAATTTTTCAGTAATATAGGAATAGAAATGGCTAACAAAATCGAAAAAATGATTTACCAAATAACTTTCTGAAAGAACCCACAGTGGCACCCACATTATTTTTAGAACCAACCAATGACACCGAACTAATTTTACTAATTTCGAAATTGAAAAACAATTGTACCCCAGGACCAGACGGGATATCATCAAAACTTATTAAAATCATCCATAAGCAAATATTGAAACCACTTGTTCAATATATCTGTTGGCGTGCCTCAGGGAACAGTTTTGGGACCGATTCTGTTCCTTGTTTATATTAACAGTATTATTCAGATCAGAGATTTTCAGGGGCACATAGTTTGTTATGCTGATGACACAGCCTTGATATTCAAAGGTGAAACATGGCTTGATGTTTTACATACTGCAGAAACTGAACTGCGGAAAGTACTGATGTGGTTAAATGGTAATCTACTGAGTTTGAATGTCAAAAAAAAACAAATTCATGACTTTCTCACTGAATTCGAGTGATCAGCCAAGCAATATCGAATTGTATCTACATAAACCTAGTTGCGAAAACCGGTTATTTTGTAATTGTCCCACTATTGAGAAAACAACATCCATTAAATATTTGGGTGTATTTATTGACCACTATTTGAGATGGGATGAGCATGTGGCACATGTCATAAAAAGAATGAGACTTCTAATGCATAAATTTTACAACCTCCGAGACATTCTTTCGAAAAAAAACTTGCTCACTGTATACTACTCTTTAGCGGTATCAATAATTCGTTATTGCATTATAGTATAGGGTGGTACTTTCAACAATACGCTACATCGCTTACAATCGGTACAAAACTCGCTACTGAAAATAATATTGAAAAAAAACTGTCGCTTCTCAACGGAAAAACTTTACAGGGAAACAAAATTATTGAATGTTAGATGTCTGTATAGCTTTCAGTGTTTAATGTGGATGTTCTCAAACAGCAATAGATATAGAACCAATACACCCAGGCTCACAAGATTCTCAGAAAACTCAAATATACAAATACCAATTTTCAGAAAGAGTCATACGCAGAGATTTGTCTTTTTCTTTGGTCCAAAATTATTCAACATGCTTCCAATAAACCTGAAGAATATCAATAATATAAATAAATTCAAATTTGCTGTGAAACAACATCTAATCGAAAATCCACTAACAATAAATATTTTTTGAAGTAGAGGTCAAAATAACTATAAACACTGCCTCGAAAAACTGCTTTTTTTTCTCGACATCCACCCTTTCTATATTTCTATCTTTTTATGTTTCTATATATCTATCTATTTTTTTTATTAGTGTGTACAAATCACTAAATGTCAATCGATTATTACATGTGTACACTTTAAATTTTGTTCATGAATGAGTGAATAAGCACAATACAGGCAATTGTTTGCCTAGGTGTCATTTACTCATTCAGGATGAAATATATAATATGAATCATTTTATATGTATAGTTGTACTCGAGAATTGAATAAATTGAATTGAATTGAATTGAACTCAATCTGGATTCTGAAAGGGGTACAGCTGCACAACTGCTCTACTACATGTCGTAGATGATGTATTTAGGGTTGAATATCAAGGTTTATGTACGGCACTGGTATTGCTCGATTTCAGTAGGGCTTTTGATACCATATACCACGACTTATTACTAGCTATTCTCCATTACTTGGGTCTTTCAGTTGAAGCTATATCACTACTGCGTGAATATCTCAGTGGGAGGCAACAGAAAATCAACATCAATAGCAACTACTCTCAATACCTCACTTTGAAATCTGGAGTTCCCCAGGGATCCATACTGGGCCCTTTACTGTTTACGATGTACACCGCGAACATTTTGAAATGTCTTGGATACTGTTCTGCACATTTGCATGCGGACGATACCCAGCTTCATTATGATTTTCCATCGTCTAATGTAACTGATGCTTGTACGAAAATAAATAACGATTTGAAATCACTCGTAAAGGCCGCTACGGACCATTGTTTATTCACAAATCCGAGTAAATCGAGTATAATTGTTTTTACACCGAGAAATGATCGAAGTATTGTTAACAATATGAACATCACGATCAATAGTGAAAAACTCGAAATAGTGACTGAAGGTAAGAGCCTTGGTGTCTTGTTAGATTCGAATTTGAGATTTGAGAAACACATAAACAAACTGATCCACGTGCATATTCTTCAATAAAAATAATGTATGGAAACAGACATTTTCTTCCCACCTCAATAAAAATTAGTATGTGTGTTATTCAATAACACAGATATCTTTTATCACCCGAATCTAACCACAAATTATAAACGCAAATTCCAGAAAGTACAGAAGTCATGTCTTCGGCTAATACATGGAATGAGGAGGCACCAAAGGATTTCACATAAATTAAAAGAAACAGGATGGTCGAGCATGGAAAATAGGAGGCATCTCCATAGTGCATGTATGTATCATAAAATATCTACTGATAGAATACCTTTATATCTCCATCATAAAATAAAATTCCGCACAGATATCCACAACTTGAACATTAGATTCAAGGGAGCACTAACTCCCCCTTTATTCAAAACCCAAATGTTTATGCGCTCATTCAGTTACCAGATCGCTAAGGTGTACAATAATATCCCTTCAGATTTGAAAAAATTGAGCCAAAGTCGCTTCAAAGTAGCATTCATGACATTACTATTAGAATCAACACAATGACAGGTTAAATATGAAATCTATTATTTACTACCAATGTATAGGTGCATAATACCATAACTGAAGATAGATTTAATTAGGTACGAACTGCAAACTCTGATAGTGAAGACAGCTTAAGTGGAAGAGCAAGTCATCAATGATACTCTCGCTGAATGAATTGAACTTCGCCTTTTATTTCCAATATTCAATTGTTAGGTGAAAATGGTGATAAATGTGTATAATTTTATTTTCTTGTTATCGGAAATAATAAAGACCATTATTATTATTATTTTTGTTTAAACAAATCTAGTTGGGTCCATACTCCCCACTGCTCCGACCCATTGGGCGAACGCGCTGGTATAATTAACCAATGATCATTTCCCGCACCTCGGGGTAAGTGGTCACTAGCTCCGAGAATCGTGAGTCCTGAGCAGACGCAACGAACCAAGAATAACGGCCTTCTGCTATTATTATTATTATTTATCTGTCGTCTAAACAAATCTAGTCGGGTCCGTACTCCCCACTGCTCCGACCCAGTGGGCGAACACGCTAGTATAATTAAACAATGACCACTCCCCGCACCGCGAGGTAGGTGGTCACTGGCTCCGAGAATCATGAGTCCTGAGCAGACGCAACGAACCGAGAATAACGGCCTTC
The DNA here is from genome assembly GCA_032362365.1 of Zygogramma bicolorata. Taxonomy (NCBI): domain Eukaryota; kingdom Metazoa; phylum Arthropoda; class Insecta; order Coleoptera; family Chrysomelidae; genus Zygogramma; species Zygogramma bicolorata. The sequence goes on from JAVJAQ010000272.1 coordinate 23,961, forward strand.
TGCATGCGACCGGCCAAGATCTCTGCCGCATTACGGCATGCCGGTATGATCTTGAGCTCTGGAACCACCGAGAGCACCTATAATCAGAACCACTAACTTGACAGAATATTCCGGATGGAGCCTGCGGAGTTCGTAAAGTAAATCCTGGTACTTTGTCCGTTTTTCCTTCTCTTTTCGGACGATATTCGTTTCGGCAGGGGACGAAAACTCAATAACGAATATCGTCTTACTTCGGTGGTCGAAGAGAACTATATCAGGCTTATTGGTTTGTATTTGCCTGAGGGTGGGGAATGAAAAGTTCCAAAAAATTCGACACCTTTCATTCTCCACAACGGACTCAATATCCCCTGGAGCGTAAGGCAGTACCGGTGTCCTGTCCATTTCATACGAGTGCCGAAGGAAATAGTACAGCACTCGTAAGGCCGCGTTATGGCGATGGATACAGGCTGAGACCGCATAAACTGCACAAGATGACAGCAAATGCATCAAAGTCTCGGGCGCCTGTCGGCAGGCCCTGCATCTAGTATCAGGGATTATTATTATTACAAGCCATGGTCCTCGATGTTCTTAAAGAATACTCCATGCATGGGCTTGTCTGTATGGAGCTGCAGCATTTTAGCATTCTCTGCAGCCCTGATGTGAGCTTTTCTCCGTGCGGGCTCCAACTCGGTGACAGAGAGTTAGTTTACCCGCTCGGTGTCAAAGACTATACCAAGTTCATCAGCAGCGCGCCTTGCTGCCTTGAATAAAAAGGCTCCGACTCCTGCATGTTCTTGGTCTCGGACCATGCAGAGTAGGGGATACGAACTCCTGATGATTCTACAGGCTCCATCCAGTACCATTCTGTTGTGAAGACACTCCAAACTCAAAAGTCCACGGCCTCCTTGTTGTCGAAGGAGATATAAACGTGGAACGGACGATTTGGGATGCATGCTTTTGTGCATATGCATCATTTTGCGAGTCTTTAAGTCAAGTTGCCGCAACTCTTCCTAAGTCTATTTGACTACTCCGAAGGAGTAGAGTAGAATCGGAATGGCAAGCATGTTGGTGGCAGAAACTTTGTTCTTGCCCGACAGCTCTGAGGACCAGATCTGCCGTAGTTTCTGCCTATACTTGCCACGGAGAGCATTTTTCACCGAGTCTACCTCTTGGGTGTGTCGTTATTCCACACCCAAATAGGTGTATGTCTCTCCGGCATTCAAATGATGTAGAATGCTTCCGTCTACGAGTTGGGCATCCCCCGCGCTAGTTGAGATGAACCAGTGCACATTTGTCAATCCCGAATTCCATACCGATAGCATGCGTGAACTTCTGCACCACCCTGAGGGACTGCTGTAGGTCCCTTTCTCCAGAGGCATAGAGCTTGAGGTCATCCATATAAAAAAGATGAGTGACCTTATGCCTCCGGTTTCCAGGGGTGCCGCAGTTATATCCCCGGGTTTTCCTGAGTGCAACAGACAATGGCATTAGTGAGATGCAGAAGAGAAGGGTATTTTATGCAAAAGGTAATTAAATAAAGAGTTGGAAGGTAGTAATTCATAACTTTTCGCGAGTAGAAATATTGTACCGATGCATCCATCGTAATTGGCACTGAAACTCGATGCTGATTCCTAAACGCTTTTTTTGTACTCTGTAGCGCCCAAGTTTACGAACAGCATAAAACTTGAAAGGTTTATATTTTCAAAGGCTAACAAGCATCGGCTCCAACTCAATAAAAGTTCTGATCGACTTTTTTATAATCACCCTTCGGGGAATACTCGGAGCTCCAGACTCACTTGCCCATTTCTGTTTTGTACCTTAATGAATGATGTCTCGATGCGCGTCAAGATGGTATTTGTTTCGGTGGAATTTTAGGGAGTTTCTGTGGAGCCTTTTGGACAAACTCATGGCTCGTGAGGCGGAATGAATAGATTTTGAAATTATAAAAAAAGATATCAGATGAACCAATGCATTCGACCCATTGGACCACACACATAGCTTAACCATAATGATTGGTTCTCAATCATTCGAGAATGTACTGAGTTCTAAACTATACTCATGTAGCACATCATATTGGTTCAACATTGATTCCAGATCGGTCCCAATACAGATATACCGTGAGTGGAAAAATTAATGTTGAACTGATGTTATAATCATAATATCTTTATTGTTTCCAAAGACAAAAATCTTATAACAATCATTTGGTTCACACAGTATTTCAGAATGAAAAAAAAACTGAAAAGACAAAAAATTAGGAAAGAGTATTTCAACTAGTACGGCATGATATGAGAAAAATACAGTTCTGTTATTCGTTCTTAAGGAAAGAGTTCAGCTTTAGTACTTCGAATAGGTAAAAATACAATAATTTTGCATTTTCAAAATTGATAATTTCGATTGAGATCACAAAAGATTCGTAGTTAGCTAAGAATAGTACTGCAGGTCTAAGGACTGAAAGTATGGGACATTCAAAAAGAATATGCCGCAGATTCTGTTGTTGATGATTGTTGCATAAAGAGCAAATTTTTTCAAAATCGATATACCAGTGAGAGTTTTTGACTGATATCCTAAGAGTGTCCTTGTGTGTCAGGCGAATTTGTGCTAATAATCGGATGACGTGTATTGACGTTCTATAAGTGAGGTAGTTTTTAGAAGATGGGTTATCTGAAAAACTTAGATGAAAAAGTGAATATCTACTGATTGCAATTTTGTTAAGATCATCACTGTGAAACTTGTACTCAAATTTTTGAAGCAATTTGTGTGTATTGGTGCATAAGAGGTGGCGATCGAGTCGAGTTAATATTTCAAGACTGTCAATTGACTCGAACCATTGTTTGATTTTATATACCCAATTAAATCGTATGTTACATTGATCAGACAAGAGTAACTTCAAAAAGCACCTTCGTGGATATCTATTATCGCTCATAGATAAAAGTTTTATTATCCAGTTCAGGGCATATTTAGAGTGTATTCGAGATGAATAGAGCCGGTTTCCAGTCATATTAAGCAATCTGGTGAATTGCGAGGAAGTGAAAGTAACTTTTTGAAGAAATTGACTTGAACTCTTTCCAATATTTTACAGTAATTGACACCCCAGACTCATAAACTGCTAGAGAAAGTGCTTACAATGATAGACTTGAATGGCTTTATCCGTGCATCCCACGAGTTCATTTTTTCTTTAGCCATACTGGTGATAACTGAGCCAATGGCTTGGTTAGCTTTAGAACGCACCTTCTATATCCATTGATAATAAGCTGCTGATATATTCAAATATGCAGAAAGGGACCTTTCTCTTGATCAATTCATGGTAAAAATACATCGGTGTAAAAATCGCTTTTCTTTTTACTAATACTCTCTAACCCCTATGAAATATGGTTGAGCCTTCGCAGTCCACAGATAAAACATACAGAAGGATCTGACTCAATTGGATGCCTTTTCTGCTTCAAATAGAGCAGGCTATAGACATAAGCATGTATCGTTCGAAAGTTGAGACAGGAAGGTGCTTCATAATAATAATAATGATAATTTTAATTTTCTCTTGATCAATTCATGGTGAAAATACATCGGTGTAAAAATCGCATTTCTTTTAACTAATACTCTCTAACGCCTGTGAAATATGGCTGAGCCTTCGCAGTCCACAGATAAAACATACAGAAGGATCTGACTCAATTGGATGCCTTTTCTGCTTCAAATAGAGCAGGCTATAGACATAAGCATGTATCGTTCGAAAGTTGAGACAGGAAGGTGCTTCATAATAATAATAATAATGATAATTTTAATTTTCTCTTGATCAATTCATGGTGAAAATACATCGGTGTAAAAATCGCATTTCTTTTAACTAATACTCTCTAACGCCTGTGAAATATGGCTGAGCCTTCGCAGACCACAGATAAAACATACAGAAGGAATGACTCAATTGGATGCCTTTTCTGCTTCAAATAGAGCAGGCTATAGACACAAGCCTGTATCGTTCGGAAGTTGAGACAGGGTCATGATAATAATAATTATAATAGTCTTTATTGGAAAACAAAAATCGATAGTTTACCAAAAAGCAAAGTTCAAAACTGAAGTGCAGAACACTACAGCTTCGTTCTTCCACTTCACCTCGGCACTGCAAATGCATCTTAAACATTCACTATAGCTGGAAAAAATTGTTGCAGTTTCAATCCATCTCTTCAATAAATAATCATCTCTGACGAGATATCCCACTTCTGACACCCAGCGTGACCGAATGGACAACTATAAACAGAGGAAATGTAACCAACATCGACTCGACCATGGATTTCTATAAGCGAGGTAGGTTTTCCAATAGAATCGTTCGCTGTCGGCCATACTTATTTATAATTCAGAACCATCAAAATGAAAAATTGATGGCATCGGCACCGGTGGACAATTTTTCACACGATCGGACGGCACAACATCAGAGCGTATACCCTCGTTCCCGAGAGATTTTGAATTTCAACGTGTCATGGCTGTGTGACATTTATATCAATACCCTCCGTTTGAACTGTTCGAATTGAAATAAATTTTTCGAATCGAGGCCGTTTATTTATAATTCGTCTGGCCGGTCCATTTCGAGTGAGACCGGTATGGAATTTTTAGTTTCGAAAACAAATGGTGACAGTGTGTACACGAAATGAATCGAAAATAAAAAAAATAACGGGATTCTAATTCAAGAGCAGTCAAGCAATCGCTTCAAATATTATTAAAACATATCTCGACTATTTTTCAAAAAACTTGTCGATTTGCTGTAAGCTGAACACTTTTTTCGAACACAATTTTTTAGAATCTCATCATTACGAGTGATGATATAGATGGAAATCATTGGTTTCCGATGAATCCAACAATAACAACAACATAGAAAATGTTTCCTTCATTGACAAAATTGGTAATGGTGGGAAATAAAGGGAAGAAGAAAAATTAATAAAATAAATTTTATCACATTGTTCATTTTCTTTTTGGAAGGAATCCGTAGTCCACTGTCAAATATCTAGCGAATTATATGGAACTATACGTGAACAGAGTTATTTTGTGCTTAGGAATTGTCAATAGATCCCTTTTTTCTAGAATTCGCATTATTTTTTTTCAGGGATATGAAATCATCAAATGAGTATGATGGCTGTTTGCTTATTATATTTCTGAGGGCTGAATTCAGTGCATGCATAAAAAACATTTCTTCTCGAATTTAGCCATTCTATCATGACATCAGAGCTGGATTGTATATTGTGTCACAAAAGGATATTCTGGAAAAAGTTACCTCACGTATAGATTTTTTTTTTATATGGTGGTATGAAATGCCTTTTCAGAATGAGTTGTCGGAGAGCAGCCATAGGAAGATTTACAAATAATCTGAACATGTTTGGTGAAGTATACCTTGTATATGATTCGCATAAATATAGATGGACGAGAAACATTTCGATCACGTGCATAATCATATCGTCAACAATAGCAACTATCGAGTGCATTTGAAATATATCCGCAATGTCATCTACGTGATGTGGCATTAGGGGATATTGAATTCCATAGAATTTATCGGACATTTATTGCGATAGCACAGTAGCTCTATGAACTGGCTTTATATCTGATCATATATTGTTGTTTTGATAGGGAATTTGATGACTGAATGTTATTCTGCGAAACTCGTCGGATCCAAGAATAATTCTTTTCCATTTAGTTCTTTTCTTCTATGGATTTCCATGAGTGATTCGATATTTCAAATCAATCAGTCATTCAATTTTCATAGTCTATTATGTTGGGAATTCCCTGCCATTTGAGATTGAGAAGTTGATCTTATATCAACATTTTGGTCCGTGGTCTACCTATACCTTTGAATTTGTCATGTTGCTGATGATTTTAATATGTCTACAAAATGTTTTTTAATGTTTTTTCCTTTTCTGTGCTTTATATGAATTCTAATATTTACGCTCACCAATTGGGCTATTTCTACACTTTTTGACTTATCAATCCGATGTACATGTTGGAAAAATGATGAATAAATGTCTATCTATCTATCTACATCTTACGATTAAATTTATTTTGGAAATATATATTGTTTCTACACTTCAAAAATTGATTCGAATGCTTGGAGAACACCAAATATTCAAAAATACAAACGATATATTTCTCCTGAGGAATATTCAGTTAAGTTTCAAGATTGTCTATAGATTTTGCATATTTGCCAATGACCAACACCCTCCGTTTTGCGATCGCAATTCCGTTCCATTCTGAAAAGTAATACAATATAGATCTTGAAGAAAAATAGATCGTGGTAACAGCGAGCACCCCGTTTTACCCCTTATGATTGTTCACCCCATGTACTAAATGTTTTCCCGTTGTTTCAGTCAACTCAAAAATATAGAAATTGGTCAAAAATTACAAAAGATTGTTTCAAGGAAGGCTGAGGCTTTTTTTGTGGAAATTGTTTTTTTTTATATCAAATGAATGCTAACCGCCAAAGTATAAATTAATGGAAAAGTTGCCAAATAATGGCTGACATAACCTAAATCCTATCGAGCCTTCCAAAATACAGCCCTTCGTATAGAACCAGTTTATGTCCTTGTGAGCGCAATGACAAGACTTGTTACCATATGTTATGTAAAATCAGCTTGACTCCACATAGTAGTTGTAACAGCCTTTCTATAGCAGAACCCAAATTTTTTGCCGGATACCATTTACTCAAATAGTACACGCACCTTCCACATATTTGTAGTTCGAGGATCATTCTGAAACAACGAAAATAAGATCCATGAGTTTGAAAATAATGCTAAAGAAGCGAAAAAGCATAAAAACACTCAATTACTGTTTTTATTTAAATAGTGAGAGTTTTTTAGAAAATATTTCTCTAGTATTCGTGTTTTCACATATAAAAATCATTTATACACTGAGAAGTATTTATGTAGTAGTAGGTATAAGAAGAGAAATTTGTTTTCATTCCTGCTCATGAGTACATCGTTTTCTCTATGATTATCAGAATTCCTAATGGCTACGCTGTTATTGAAATTTCTATGTTAATTAAGATGTTTCGTTTTATGTTTCATGCTCCTAAGATCATCCGAAATATCTTTATAATATCTGAATTTAAAGATCCTCATTATCATCGTTTGATTATCCTTAGATTATTTTATTCCCTAGGTTATAATGACCTTTTATATTCTTCTTGTCCTCATCCTCATATTGATTGATTTGAACAATGCATTTGTGAAACTCTTGAAAAATTATCTATTGATTAATGTATTTTGATATTCAGATTGTTTTCCCGTCTCACATGCTCATACAAATTATTCATTATAAGTGTACCGTTCGAAAGTATTTTTTTTGTGGTGGATGAATTCTTTCTTAATTTTTTTTTGGTTCTTGACCTACCACAATCTGAAGAAATAAATATTGGAATCTATTTTTGATTGTTATGAGAAGACAATCCGAAAAAACTGAAAAATGATACTCTATAGTTATCTGATATTATTGTTGAAACAATATGCCTACTACAATGTATTTTCCTGAAAAATAATTTTTTTTAACTGTCTGTTATCAAAGAGCAATAACAATAACAGGCGCAGTCAAGTCAGTAGTCGTTCGAAGCATGGACCACCGCACCACCGCCAGGCGTTTCACCAAACGATCTGGAGACTAGGTTGATTGATTTTTAACTCTCATACATGTGTTGATTGAATCTTTTTAGAACAATTCGTTCAAGTCAGTCTCAAATCTACCTGCACAGAAGGTTTTGGCTGGCACCTGTCGAAAATCAACCACTACCCTAGCTAATACCACGAAGGGCATTGAATTATATCCGACTGGTGCCAGTGCAGGTTTCTTCACAGAAGAAAATCCTGCATTTGCTTTCGTCGATACAAATGAAGGAATTGATTTTCAAATATAGGGACGGACACACTTGCAGACCGGTTTCGGGCTGTGTGGCCACTGGCCACTCGTCAGTACAAGGCAGTGCCATCACCAACATAAAGTCGATAACTTTCCATAATTGAAAATCAAAAACTTTTTTTTATCTAGCCCCGACCAAAGCTGATGCGAACAACACGAAGTCATTGCGCCATCTACCCATGGACGAGGTATACCAAAAACAAACCGAATTTGCTCATTTCTCTGGCGAGGAAAATGTAAAAAAATTCGACATAGTCCATGGGCAAACTTGAAAACTGACGTTAAATCAAATCATCTTTCGGACAATTTTTTCAGGACAGTCTCGAATCAAATATGAACGAATTTTTCGAAAGATGATTTGATTCAACGCCATTCTTCAAGTATGCCCATCGACTGAGTATGTTGATTACATCGAAATATTAACATTCACATGACCTTCGCAGTTTTTTTCACAAGCACCTGAACTAGCAACTAGCATCATAATGGAGTTCACTTATATTTTGTTAATGAGCAGAAATAATTGAGATCTCGGCTACGCTCTCTGATGGAGAGAATACAGGACAAAGAGAGACAGGTATCGAGTTTGCTCAATTTGTGTTACTGAATAGTTGATTTGACACGATCTCCCCTTCTCAGAAGCCAAACGGATAATTTATTAAAGTTGGAGGTTTCAGAAACTTGATTAAATAATTAGAGAGATTCAATAAGAGATGAATTCCTCCCCTTCTATAACAATTATCGAAGTTCCTGCCGTATCGGATGGAAAGTTCTCGTAAGTATCTCGAAACGAGTCGGAAACTTATGAAGGAATCGCCAATTCTTCGTCAGTCGGACGGTTTCACAGGCCAAAGGAGTTTGACAAAATCTATCATGCGAATTGGGAAAACTCCTTTGTCTCCGACTGGCTGTATAATAAGATAGTGATATACGAGGGGATACAGACATATCCAGTGCTCTGAATAGAATGTTAGTTCTCAGTGAAATGATACCAAATATTTATTCATATCACATATTTTCTCCTGATGTCAACACATTCTCTATAATGACGGTCCAGTTTCTCCAATCCATTCCAATGAAAATAGGGTTTGTTTGCTTCCACCATGTCATAGTCTGGAGAAACGAAACGGAGTCTAGCACCTCGAACTCTTACTAGCTAATTCTGTTGAATGTCGATATTACCATCCTCTAATCGAGTGGTCTTATTACAAGTGAAAGAAATTTGATTCCGATTTAAAATTTCCTTATCATTCTGTATAAAATTGAGTTCAGCAAACACCGTTGAATAACCGAAATAATGACCGTTTGTCAAACTCGAATTGGGCATAATCCGATAGTCAATTCAACTATTGGTCCAAGACGTTAACCAAATATCATAAAGCTTCAAACTACTTGTCAAGTGTTTGTCATGCATCGACTACCACCCGACTAGGGATTGTAAAATCAACGCTCAGTAATCGTCCGCGTTGTCCTGAGGAAAGACAGTTTTCTTTGACGTTTGGTCTTTAAATGATGAGGTCTCGGTTGATCTCAGCTATTTCTTCAGCGGACATATTTGATGATGTTTCAGAACCAGCTCAACCCCAGCCTCAATGGTTGAAGGCACAATCACCACTTCTGATTATCCACGGCGGTCTTCGTCAGATGGGACTCAGAACATTCAATAGATGGAGTTTTGCCTTAACGCACCACGAAGTGTCTGTTTTCAGAGATCTCCAGCACTTGCTGTGCCTGGAGATTTAACAGATGGCGTTTGACCGTCAAAGTAAACACCATTTCCACCAGATTCATTATCTGTGCTTCAAAAATCAATGGCTGCATATGCATTGTAAATGCACATCAATAACGCGATATTCTGGGACATACGACTGCAAAAGCAATTTGTGATAATTACCTCTCAACATTATTCAATTTTTCGAAATAGTAAAACTTCATGAAAACAAAATATTTATTCTTGGATATAAATCACTCAGATAATATCTGAGTGGGGCCTAGGGGGATAGTAACAAGCCTGTGAGCCACAATGAGCCCTCGCGGTATGCAATATTATTGGGAAATATAATAAATTATATCAATTGGATTCCCTGAAACAATTCATTCTCGAGTTCTGCTGGGATTCACAGAACGATATGTTTTTGTAGAACTAGTTTTTTTGCAATTCTTTCTCCCAAAAAAAATCACTGAAACCTAAAAAAGTTTTAATCTAAACAGCAATTCTCCTGCCCATGTGGATCACATAGAAGTAACTTTGTATTGTTCAATTCATTGGCAATCATACGGCATTCGATTCAGACACATAGCACCCATAAAAAAATCTCAGAGGTTAAAAGCGCCCACCGCACCATATTCTCATAGGGCTTGGAAAATCTATAATATTTCACGATCAAGTTTTTGTCAGCTCGATTTGAATACCACCCTTTTCATATTTTATTTCCAGAAAGTATATAATGGTGGTATCAAAAATAGCTTCAACACCTTGTATCCGAAATTAGGCCACTTGTCCTTTGAATATTGATGAATATTGATATTTTGATGTCACTACAGTTGTAGTTTCATGTACTTTTCATATTCATTTGTGATGCAAATAGACAGAAGAAGTGTAAAAGGGGTTGTCATCTGAAAAGATTTCCACTACTCTATAGGCTAAGAAAAATTCGCCTGGAAAAAAGGAATACATATAAGTTACATCCATTGATCCCTACGAAAAATCAAATTATGTGCTTCAAATCCACAATCAACCTTCTGCCAGTTCAAGCTGAAGTTTCAAAGCTGTGGCGGGAGTTAGAGGAGGCAACAGTTCACTTCTTTTCAGATGAAAATTTTATAAATTTGTTTTTCATTCTTAGTCCCAAATCGTCCCTTTGGACAAAAGAAAATTTTCAAAGAATTTTAATTATTCACTGGCTCTCGTGTTACTTTCATTGCTACTTTCAATGGGTTATCGAATTTTCTCATGTCAACCCTTTTTGAACAAGTTAAAATGAAAAATGAGCTCATCTGAGGCGATAATTTGATTTTGAACGTATATAAAAAGGGAACGTTGGATATTCTGAATCTGATAGGCCACATATATAATTGAAGAGTAATGAGAGTTTAAATTACTACATAGTATGAAACAAAGTCGCTCTCCGCTGTCTATCTCTCGGAATGGTTAGATCTTTGAAAGTACGCAATGGATTTTTAATAGATAGAGTGATTCAATGCATGTATAATACATACATAATATAGTAAAGAAACACTGATAATTTTTGTGATGTTTTAAATGAACACATTTTTCAGCGCTCACATTGCAGACGCTGGCTGAAGCCTATGTGATAGATCAAAATTTTATTTTTTTACAGTAATGTACACTTTGGAAAGGTCTGTAAAAAGATCTGCGATTGTATATTTCTTTCTCTTAGGAATAACCCACAATAACCATTTTTTATTAAAAATCGCAAAATTCGAGTTCTTTAGATCCACCTGATGCAGAAAGGTAGTTTTTTGAAAAAGATTAAATGGACTATATGAATAAAGCAAAAAATAAGACAAGAGAAAAAAGGATGGCATGAGACTACTTACGTTATGCGGCAGAGATCTTCGTGTAAGTAGGCGATTGTAGAAGTCTTCAAAGGTGAACACCAGAATTGCTAGCACCTTGAAACTTCCTGGGATTTCTTGTAGAATTGTTTGGTTCTGTTTATTGCGGAGAATATAACAAGTAGTACTGTATTTCAGCTATATCAGTGCACAAGTGTCTTCATTTTCATGGTTCTCATAGGTGGCGTTCTAGTCGAAGTATATAGTCGCCTAATGCCATTTTTAACCCGGGAGAACTCGCGTTCTATTCAACGACGTGAGAACTCGCGCCTATAGATTCTTTCTCACGCTAGCTCGCGCTTATAGATTTTTGCTAACGCGAGCTCGCGCGTATAGATATCTTCTAACACTGACTTTTCGTGATGAAAACTATTTAATATTGATTCCAGTTGATCTATTCTAAATTCTGAAAAGAACAAAGAAAAATGTATAATTATTCAAATTTAATCGTCACTTTCGTTGCAATTATAATCTTCACATTTATAATAAGTGGAAGTTGTTCTAAACTGCTGTTCAGTTTCAGAATCCATTTTTTTTCTGTAGAAAAGCTCAAATGAATAAAGGAAAAAGCAAAATAAAATAAAAAAGGTACCTGCTAATTAAAATTAAAATTTGGAGAAAAGCACATATGTGATCGCTCGCGCGTTAGGTTATTACTAACTTTAATTCATTTGTAGCCACCACAACCCTCCACTCACGCCCCAACGAGCATGAACTGGTAAAGGAATTCTATAGAAGGCATTCCTGAAATATGAAAACAATTTGACAAGAGATAAAAAAAAACCCAAAATGCATGTAACCCAAAAAAAATCAAATTATAAGAGTGAGATTGTCATAAAAACACTTTCACTCAGAGCTCTGTTCACTAGGAAGTGGACACAGCTTCACCAGTGGTCGCGTCAAAACTCCAATAGGGGTCTCGATAGTGGCAACCCGTGCAACTTGATCGTCACCAGGGTTCAAGCATAGACATTACAACTAGGGGACTGGCCTTTATGACAGTTTTCCATATAACACGATGAGAAAAACAATAGAGAGAGAAAGGATATGCACATTGAAGTGATATTGTGAAGGACAGAATGATAATTCTTTACTTGAATTAGTTTATCCTCCTTAACCTCTCCCTATCTCCTACATTGCGGAAGAAATTCGCTTATAAGTTATACTTGAAGTTATCTATCTTGCTCACTCTCCAGTCCTCTTTCGGTTAGGGCCAGTCCATTACTTATAATGTCAATGATTTCAAGTCATGTCTCCTCTTGCATTTTTCTTTCGAAGAATTACTCATATTTATCGCCAGAAGATGACAATCGATTCAGAAGAAAAATAGAATTTTTCACCAGTGTTATATATCATTCATATTGTTATGATATTCCCTTGGATTCGTTGAATGAAACACTAAACTACTTTTATTACTCTTTTTCGCAACACAATACAATGCAATTACTCAAATTGATCAGCTATACTATCAAACGCTCTGTACTAAAACTCTCTGTTCTATAAACTCTGAATTACTCTCCGATAAACACTACTTCGAATTCCGCACTTAGCAAGACCAAAGCTCTCTCCACTAGAAACTCTGAAAACCTCTGTCTTCGCGATAAAGTGTATCCCTATTTATACCTGCGTACGCCTATGAAGAATCTTCCAGAAAAGTATCGATGATGTGTATGGAATTCTCTAAGCGAGCCGAGATTTTCCGGATTGTCTTCGACCCCTCATATTAATTTGCGTTTACCAGCGACAGGGCCGACGCTAGGAGATTTCTTAACAATATTTTGATGATTATTTTGAAGCTTAAACTTTGAATTTGTCTATAAACTGCCATCGTCAGCAACATGTTGTCGAACATAACAAACATGACGAACATAATATGTGCACCAATTTCACCCTCACAGAAGGGGTACATTGTCAAGTAAACAGAAATATTGACATTATAGTGTAGATGGCGTCATAAAAATGCTTCGAAAGCTTTCTACATAGGCATTTCCTGACCAACCTATTTCTCTATAAGCAATATGCTAATACTTGATTTATCAATCAACTGCATCTTGCTTTATTATCCACTATGCTTCCCGCATATTCTGAATTTCCTCCAAAACTGTCCACGATACATCCTTTCATTTGTACTCCAATTCCCACCTTGCGCCAGAAAATAACGGTTGACATGTTTATGGTTCGACCGCATAACGGGAACAGAGTAAAATTCAATCCGAACCTCGTACAGCCTTATTGAAATTCAGGATAACCGAATAAATCGCTGAAATATTGAGGTAGTATATTTTCCGCCAAGACATCCTAAGTGAATGGGGAAAACACACGTTTTAGACGCCATCAGAATCTTAAATCGGATTCATGATGTGAAAACTGAAGCTCAAATCTGGTAGTAGTCGACACCTCTGGGAGGAGGAATGGCGTAACGTCACGTTTTCGTAGCGGAAGCAACGAACTTGAAGGAGGGATCGCGTAAATCCAGACGTCTCGTGAATACTTAGTGAGGTGAAAGTTACTCCAACAGTTTATTCAGCGATGACACGTTTTTTTTCCCATGACCGAAAGTCTAGTGAACAACAATTAAAATTCATGTAACTCTTCTGGAACACCTTGTATATTCGTGAAAATTCATACATATACTCGATATAAAATCGACATGAAAAACAAAAAAAAATGTCGATGTAGTGTCGAATAAAATACACAACACTGACTATCGTCTCAAGAGTACAAATTAACGTTGTGTCTGCTTAGTTCCATTCAGCCACTGTTTGACATTTGACAGGCGAAGAGCAGTTATAATAATTATAAAACATTCATTGCGTCACAATATGCATAAAATTGACAACTACACACAAATGGACTAAGAACATTTAAAATGATACTAACTAAGCCCAAGGAACAAATAAAAACATATGATACAGACAAACTGACAGGATTAAAATT
>JAVJAQ010000273.1:0-128168 GCA_032362365.1 Zygogramma bicolorata
CAGAGACTTATGGGAGGCCTTCGACAAAATGGACCACACTTTTCTGTTTTCAGAACCAAACCAATTCGGTTTCAATAAAAATTTGCTCGACTTACTGATATCCTATTCAACAATCCAATTGCAAGTCGTTTAATATAGAGGGCGCAAATCATATGAATTCAGGGCTCCCAGCGGAGCACCACAAGGAAGCAACCTTGCATCAGTCTTATTTTCACTCTTCATAAACAATATATGCATTAACATCAGCAGCAGTTTGCTTCTTGAACTGTTCAAAATAATGAGAAAACCTGAAGAGTGCAACATACTTCAAAAGGATATCGATTCCCTCGACGAATGGTGTCTACATAACAAATTATGCCTCAATATTCGAAAATGCAAATTAGCAACCTACACACTTGAAAACAATCCAATTCAATTCAACAACCCAATCAATAACATACAACTGGTTCGTGATTACCAAACAAAGGATCCTGGTATATAATTCGACCACAAACTAAACTATAATCCCCAATTAACAAGATTGCATCATCGGCGAAAAATTTTCGATTTCACCTATAAAATTTTCAATGACTTCACCAGCAAACAATGTTACATTACATAATACTTCATATTATGTACGGACATGACTTTAAAATGAATGCCTAATCTGAACTCCATTTAATAAAACTCCAACAACTCCAGTCAATTAAGCGCGCTTGATATATAAATAGACCCATTTTTTAAATTTATTCTGCTTTCGAAGAGAAAGCA
This sequence comes from Zygogramma bicolorata, assembly GCA_032362365.1. Taxonomy (NCBI): domain Eukaryota; kingdom Metazoa; phylum Arthropoda; class Insecta; order Coleoptera; family Chrysomelidae; genus Zygogramma; species Zygogramma bicolorata. Next base: position 751 of record JAVJAQ010000273.1, read on the forward strand.
AGTTCTGTTAGAATCCCATTATGAAATCCAAATCGTTTTTGAAAATTCAGTTCAATTAGTAAATTTGGAAAACCCAAGCCCATCGAGAGTATGAAGTAGTTGTGATCTGTGCAACTGACTCAGCAATAAATCCATCCATATATACTAAAAGCTTGGTCGAGTGACCCACTATGATTCATATTCAGAATGAATCTATTGTATGAAACAATAATTTGTTCACTTTGTAAACATTTCTGACCATATACTAGGAGAAATTCGATTTTCAACCCAAAGATGAGAATTCACGATTTTTTTTTGAATTATAGATCCTGGAATACTCCTCATGAATAACCTATCGTGGATAAAAATTGAGTATACGCAAGCCATGAACATATATTATTTCTGAAAAATCCATGGTTTCCGGAACCATGACTTTTATAATATTGTCCAATGAGCTTCTCAACCCATCAAACCGGGCGGCAGTGGTGAATTTTTTTTGGTCAAATTATCAGTTTGTTTTTGTTGGAACACACTGAATACCTGCATGAATTGCCGTCAATCTCACGCTAAACTAGTGTAATGGACGTAATGGTTTCGGTAGTGTAGAGGTAAGAGTGTCCGCTTATCAAGCTGGGATTCACACGTTGAAGGGTAGGGCCTCGTTAATTCTTTGCTGGCGAAGGTTTCGATTTCTAAGGGTTGACGTTCAGTTGATTAACAAAAAAAGCCACCCAACAAACCACCATCGTGCAACCAAACCTCTTCCCTTTTCCAAACCCTTTCACAATTATTCTCTTCTAATATTCGTCTAGTGCAAATGACAAAAAATTGAGATTTGACATAGATAAGTAGTTTGATGAATATTAGTTCTTGAGTGAACAAAACATGTTCTATTCGGAAGGAGCTGATGTTTTATCAAAGCAGCAACTTATCGGGTAGATTTGCACTTGTATAGATTCCAATATCATTTCTCATTTTCCCAGATTGTGGTAGCTTGAAAACACAAAAAACGAAGGAGGAATTCATCCACCAGACAATAATGACATTCAGAGTGTACCTGGAAATATCAGCATTTTGCCAGATTCACTTGGGAACGAAGAGATTTGCTATTGGGTAACTAACAAAATAGGTCCTGAAGCATAAACCTGTACAATCACTTGTTTTCGAGATTTGAAAGATCTACCTGAAAATAGTGAAAATCACTCTTGAATGAGTTTCGAGACAAAATCAAGAGGCAAATCACTTAGTTTCCGAATTTTTCAAATCAGAGCTCAACCTCCTCTATATTGGTTACTAATTGCCGAAGCAAGGTATGGTTATGGTCATTTTGCTCATTTAGTGAATTCAGTTTGTGGAATATTCCATCTGATTTTCTGTCAGAGGCTTTGGAATTGAGTCATGAAACGAAATGGAGTAATGAAATGTTTTTTGTTGTCAAATGTGACGTGGTCTGTCTCGACATCTGATCATCACAAGTATTCCGTTTTATCGCATTCTTCTTCTCACATGGTCCAGCTTATAACAGTAGAGATGCATTTTTCTCGACCGAGGCTACAAAAATCAACTACGATGAGAATTACGACAGGTTGATGTTGCCATCATTTTTAGTTCACTTCTCAGCTTCATATCTCAAAAGTATTATGCTTAAAGACATTTCGTCTCGCAATTCAACAGCAAGTCTTCTTATTTTTCAGTAAGCTTGTCGTATTATTGATATTTTGGGCACAAGAGGTTTATAATTTCACCTCCTTGTGAAAAAAATCATTATGTTGCCTTGGTTAATAAGGATTCGTGAACACTTGAAACGATTAAAAAAAATCGCATTGCATTTATTTGAAATTCCTGATGACTGGCCAAAATTGTTTTCATTGAAATAAGATCAGGAGAAATACTTGTTCACTATATCTCTGGAGTGTTTTTTTGTGACCACCAATGACTTCGTTGTTTTATTTCAATGGAAAGCTAGTTTATAAAACTGACACCGATTTCGTCAATCCATTCCATTTCAACTCCTGCATTGGTATACAGAACTTTTCTTTCGTTTCCATCTTTAAAATATTCCACGAACGTTCCATGTGATTCATATTTCAAATATCGAGTACACGGACTCGCTACGCTATGCAGCAGTTCGATCATAAACACGGTCGAACTGACGCTTCTCCAGAATCAACATCATCAGCACGTCCAGAGTGGCGAAAAATGTCTGGACTCGACAGAAAACGAAGAAAACCTCCAATCCCGATACAAATTCACGTCTTCCGCAATCGTAAAATGAACGGTGTATATCGATATTGGTCGTAACTTTGGAAAAATATTACTTGGTGACGCAAATAGAAACACATTGTGCTGTGTTAGTGATTTCTTTCAACAAATCGTTTTCTTTCCATTCAATAATGATTTCTGATTGGAGTGGACTATCCACAGAAAAAACTGACTGAACCTTTCCGTAGATTCGGGTCAGACACAAAGAAAAGAATATAGGAAAAGGAATTACAAATTCCGAAAAGAAATCAAATGGACATATCCTTATATAATAATAACTATTCTGTCAAGTTAGTATGGTTCTGATTATAGGTGTTCTCGGTGGTTCCAGACCAACGCTACTCTCGGAGCTCAAGATCATACCGGCATGCCGTAATGCGGCAGAGATCTTGGCCGGCCGCATGCAGCAGGCCGTTATTCTCGGTTCGTTGCGTCTGCTCAGGACTCACGATTCTCGGAGCCAGTGACCATTGTGGTCATTGGTTAATTATGCTAGCGCGTCCGCCCACTGGGTCGGAGCAGTGGGGAGTACGGACCCGACTAGGCTTGTTTAGACGACAAATAATAATAATAATGTTTATTTGCATTTCATCTACATATATGACATCATCAAGATATTATGCAAAATGCAAAATGGAGCTGAAAACAATTTAAAAAAGTTCTAGTTCAGCCCCAAAGATAACATACCAATATTGAATAATTCGCGTGAGAATATTTCAAATACTTCACAATTAAACTATATTGCAGGTGGAAAACTGAAGTTATTTATAGGTAGCTGAAAGTGTCTCTTCCATTTTCTTCCCGAAAAGAGCTGGTTTCGTTTCATGTAAAGAAGAATGGACCTCATAATACAGCTTGAAAACGTTGTAAGTGAAACTTGTTCGGAATAGACACGTTTTGTGAGGAGAAAGCGAGATATGACCCCTATGGCGCAAATTAAGATTATGAATATCTGCCCTGTGCATAATCTTATTACAGAGATAAGGAGGACATTTGTTATTTATTATAAAATGTCCCAAGACAAGAAAATGAAGTTTTCGGCGATCTTGCATTTTTAACCATTTTGTAGGTTTGAGCATATGTGATATTGGATCATATATACGAATACCATATATAAATCGAAGACATGACTTCTTCATTTTTTCCACTCGATTTATGTCATTTTGATCTAGACACGCTCCATACAAAACATCACAAAAATTGAAATGACTTAAGACGAGTGAATCACTAAGTATTTTTTTGAGAGATTGAGATAGTAAATGCCTGTGAGGATACAGCAGTTTCAATGAACAATAAGCCTTTTGGAGACAGAAGCTCATGTACTTTCTGAAACGCAGTTCAGTGTCCTAGTGTAGACCCAAGTTTCTTACTTCTCTTGTAAAAAATAGCTCTTCATCTTGAATTTTGATCTTCATAATGGTTTCAATGTACTGTCTGTTTTTTCAAAAAATCATTACTTTAGACTTGAGGGCATTGATCTTCAGATTGTGCATTTGTGAAATATCCAAAAGTCTATTCAGATCTTCAGAGATAACTTGTTGAGCCCAGCAACCAGTCATCTGAAGCAAATGAGTGATAGAGCTGTGTATCGTCAGCATATAAATGAATTTTACAGGTACTGACACTCGATGTGAATCTACTCGTATGAATGCTGAACAGTAAGGGACCAAGAATAGACCCTTGTGGGACCCCGCATATTACATTTTCCCTTGCTGACTGACCCACATCAGTCTCCACATATTGACTCCTATCCTGGGATCTTGGATTCTTCAATATAGAAATTGTAGCAGAGCCTTCCTAGAACCATGTTACATTAATTTTCAACGGGAATATGTAAATAACATTTTCAAAAACGCAAAAGTTTCCGGAAATATTAAGAATTACTCGAAAAAGTGTTTATGTTATGTTTATGTTTAGAAGAAATATTCAAAAAGAGAGTAGATTGTTCCTTTCACAGCTTCTTTTTCAACTGAAACTATGAAATTTCTTTGGTGAACAACACATTTTTGACATATTTCAATTCCGATATTTCCTAAAGTGAAATTCACTTTCAATGTTCAGATGAAAAATTTGTCTGTTATTATGCCTTTAGAACGCCCACAGTATCACAAATTTCGATTGCACCAACGAGAGTTGCATCAAACTCAAACTTCCCATGAAATGAAAATGTTACGCCCGATATTTCAATCATACATCTTTTCAATATTTAATGCATCCAGAAGATTTGAAATGGAAACAACAATTGACGATTTCGAGGAATGAAGATTGAACATTTTCTGTTTCCATCAGCGTGTGAACTGAAACTGGCATAACGGGTGATTACATTTTCAATTTATGTTTCTGAACATTCCTCCCGATTCCATCGTTTCATTTGTATTTGAAATGAGGTTCCAATCCAATTCGATCTCTTTCGAATAAAAAAGTTAATAAGTGCCAATATTCGAGTTGTTATTCGAGCACACTGATCAGTTTCAATTTTAAATGATAAAACAAGACAAATTAAAAATATTGTTTTTATTCGAGATCAATGAAAATATATGAATGAAAGATAAGCACTATAAAAAGCATTAATGCGGCCATCTTGGATTTTATATAAAATCAATATATTCGTGCACCAATTGAATAAAAGCCACTTTATTAAAAATTGATACTTCTCTTGTATTATCAATATCTGGTGGTTGTTTCAATATACATGTTCAGTTGTGGTCGAACATAGTTTGAAGAGGAACTTTGCTCACCTTCAACATAAATATCTACTACATACTCATTCTTTGAATTTCATCGAGCAGTGTCCCGAGGTTTTCACTATTTTCCGCTTCAGACACTTGACTATTTTATACTTGGATATTTTGACAGAATCAGTGCATATTCAGTGTATTTCCGTCTTTCGATATTCCACAGATTGAAAATATTGTTCTCAGATCTCGAGTGGATGATTGGAGTACATATAAATGAAAAATTTGATCATGCTATTAGATCATTTAGAATGTTCAGAACATTGTAGGAATGTATCTCAATATATCGTTTTGAAGTGGAGCAGATTCAACGGGAATTTCAAAGCAACGAAATTTCAGAATATCTATGTTATAAACAATTGAAATCATAATGTTTCTGATCGAAGAAAATTAAAATTGAAAAGCGTATTATTTTATTCAGGAGTATGACCAAGTTGAAAAGCATTTTAGCACGTCCCGGACATTTTTTTGGCTAGTACATATAATAATCAGTAGATGAATATTATAGTATGCATACATACAATGAATGCAATTCGATATCCTTATAGTCACTAGATTATACCGATCGTGAAATGGTATGATGCGACTAGAGTGAAGGAACTCCTTCTTTTCCTGAGGGGAAGTCACTTTTTACAGCTCAGAAATCAAATTCTCATGACTCAGTTTTCTATACATTTTTTATTTTTCGCATCAACTTATTTCTACAAAAATGAAAACGTTCCTCAACATCATTACCGAAAGCTTGGTTTCATTGTCATATGAATGTCTATTATATCATCGAAATCTTAATATTCTCTTTCGATAATGTTTGGTGTATGCAGTAATAATGTTTTATAATTTATACCTATGCCCTCTGATGATTCATAGGGATATCATTTTTCTCTGAGCGAAACAAGCTCGTCTGGATTTGAGAATGAAATGTTATCGCAATAAATGTTTTTTTTGTTGAGTTTACTAATTTATAAGTTTTTGAATGTATTTATTGATACTTCAAAGCACCCCTTCGTCCACATATTTCAACAACGTATTTCACAAAGCAAAGAACTAAATGGCCGTCGATCTAGGCCTCTTATTGCAAATATTCTTCTAAATACAGTGAAATTTCAGGAACGGTTTTTCGTTTTTTCGAATCAAAGAAAAGGTAGCGAAAACTTTTTTATTCTAAGAATAAAAAGGCATAGCATAATGCTCTGAAAATATTTAAATATTAGTGAAATTATATTGAACATTTGTATGCCTCATAATCACAGAACTTGCTTTGGATTATTATTGAATTTCATTTCAACAGCATATCGTACCGCTATTGGCGTCTCGAAAACGGTGAATGATACGTTGGTTGAATTAGACAAAAGTTACCTATATTCATAGCTGGGCATTAACTCGCTAATCCGTTAATCGTTAATTAACGAAGTTAACATTTTGATTAACGGATTACCTTTTAAGTTAACTTCTAAAGAGGTTAACGGATACGTTAACTTTCGTTAATATGCAGAAGTCCGTTAATCGTTAATCCAATGCCGAATAGTTTCCGCACGGCATCGTCAAGTGACGGTTAACGCGTGGCAGCGAGTGAAACAAAAACAAAACTAGATATATTTTGCAGAGGCGTGCGAGTGAGAAAGAAAACTGCAAGGAGATTTCTTTCATTTGACGTTTGATCATTTCATTACTTAGCGCTGTGGTCTCGGTAGTGTAGTGGTTAGAATATCTGCCTGTCAAGCGGAAGGCCGGAGTTCGAATCCTCGCCGGGCCACCGTGCTGGGTAATCGCACGTTAAAAGGTAAGGCCTCGTTGATCCATTGCTCGCACAAGTTTCGACTTCTGAGGGTTGACGTTCGTCAGCTGGTTAACGGAACGAACAATTTTAGAACAAATTTTTAGGTGCTTAGGGTATGGTCCGATAGTAACCACTACTCACCGCTACTTACCGATTTTTTGACAGCGGTCTCCTGAAAAACTTGTAATCAGTGCCCAATTTCAGGACACATATTAGTATCAAGTTCAAAACAGACAGAGAACTACCAATGGTGTAAGGAACTACCATACCAGAGGCATTCATGTTCAAAAGTATGAAAAATACTTTTGACATATGACAACAGCGGTTAGGTTTGCTGTGTTACTCGGGGAACAGATATTCATAAACCTATCCATTAAATACAATACTGCTATACCCTCAAGCGCTGCAGTTGAAGGTCTTTTATCCACGGATAAAGACATTTTAACACCCAAACGAGCCTTGCTTTCAGGCGAGAATTTCAACTTGTTAATGTTCATGAAGGGTAATATGCACCTTATGCCCGACGATTAAACTACACATATGAATTATACAAGTATTTTGTTTTGTTCCTTACCTGTAAACATCCAAAACCAGCAGGTTTTTGTTTCATAAGTTCACTAACGCAACGAAATAAAGATGCAATTTTACACATTAACGGATTAACGATTAACGTTAACTTACGTTAATTCTTCCGAAATATAACGCTTACACGTTTAACGAAGCTAACTTTTTTTGTAACGGATTAACGATTAACGAAGTTAATTAGTTGATTAACGGTGCCCAGCTATGCTTATATTTTAGTGATAAATAGAAATAAGAAAATAAAACGGACCATTTCGTGTGATATTTTCGATTTGGAAACATCGTTTAATTTATCACTGAAATAGGAAACTTTTGTCTAATTCAACCAACTTCGTATCATTCACCGTTTTCTAGATACCAATGGGGGTACGACATAAAAAATACGGCCTGTATTTTTGTCGGTATCAGTAGTATCAGTTTTTTTTATATTACCATAATTCATTAAGGCTTCATGTAAGGATATCCTTGAAACTTACTTTGAATTCAAATAAACAATGCCTTCAAAATTGTAACGTGGATATGGAAATCATTTTAAAACTGGTGACGGGTGATTAGTTCATCAAGTGATTGAAACAATTTCCAATCCACTCAGAAAATCGGTTTGCAACCAAGAACTTGTTACCCTTACAAAAGTTCTCAGTGATTACATGAAGTTTAACGGAGAAAACCACACCGTGCGGTTTGTAGGTTTCAGCATCAGCTCCGTGCATTTATTGGCCTAATTACACGGGATCCTTCGGGATAAGGTGAAACCCGAAAACAAAGGAAGCGGGAACTCGTTGCTCGATCCAGAATTCGGTGTCAATTGCTAACGTTTCGGGTGGCACGACTGCCGGCCAGTAATCAGATTGATTTTATCGGAATGTCGTGAGTTCTGAGAGAATTCGGGCTATGTTCAAGTCAGCAGTGTTGCCATCGAGAATGAGAATGGTCAGGGGAGAATTTATCGAGGTTGGAGAATTCCGTTATTTGAAAGGATTGTTCCGCGAAAGTAGAATACGTGTTCTCGCTCGGTTGATCTAATGATCGATATCAGTTACACTGATTGCAGTTTCTCAAAATCGAAGCACATAACTTAGTTTTAATTTGATTATTTTCATTTCATGCATTCGGTATTCAAAAATGCGTCGATATCTTATTGAATTGATAATGCAAAAAAAACTGCTGAAGAATCAGAAAATACTTTGATTGAAAAAACAGCGATTTCAGCATACTAATTGAAGAATAATGGTGAATGTTATTAATGATATTCTCAGATCAAGCCAACGATTTCGATCGGAGTCTATCAGCAAGTAGGCCTTGTTACTCACTTCCTACGACATACCTCGCCGGAAAAATATGGATTTACGCGATCCCGTCAACTTTGTAACATGGGAGAATAATTTTCCAATCTGCTTTCTCAACCAGAAACACCTTAGCAAATTCACTCGAAACAATTTCAATCGAAAATGATTATGAAGTGGAACAAAATAAAAATGAATTGATAAATTGGGGCGAATCAGATGTAAGTCAATAAAAATGGGGAACATTGATAAACTTATGTTAATCAAATGAAATGAATTATCAGAAAATCCCCATAACAAATTCAAATGAATTTAAATGCAAAATTTCGATAATTCAATCGGACATGAATAAAGACGAAGAACAAACGAAACTATCATGAAATAAAATGTAATTTGACTTGAAACATAAATTCAATAATTTTCGATTCTCATTTCATTCACAGCATTACAATAATCAATTGCCATTCAAAAATCAATACTCCAGTCTATGACTGGAGATCGAGGATTGATCCTCGATCTCCAGTGATGATAGAGTGAGACAACTCAGACCTAGACGCAAGGTCACTCAGTCTTGAAAATGGCTCCGAAATGGGAGCCGAAACGTAGACAAGAAAATCATTCCAGACGCGGATCAACCGAAAGTTCCGGCCAGCATATATATATATATATATATATATATATATATATATATATATATATATATATATATATATATATATATATACTCTAATTTCTACAAAAATTGTTTTTGGTTTTTTTCCCATAACTCGCTTAGTCTCTAAGCAATCGAATCCACCAAAAAAGTATTTTGTAGCTTTTTTCAAGAACTATAGGCTCATTTACATGATTTTCTGTTTCAGATTATATTTTTGAACAGGTTCATGCTGAAAGGCCTAAAAAAGGTACTTTGCGCGAACCCTCACAATATTTAACTGGCCATATCTTACGCTATTTTCATCCTGCAGAAAAAAATTAAACACCAAAATTTTCAGAGAAGAATAACCTTCAATTATTAACTCAAAAAAATTTTGCATGTGATCAATACTTTTCGAGTTATTTCGAAAAAATGTTGATTTTTCGCTGAATCACGTATATAATTTTTTCTCTTCAATCTCAATTTTTTCCGAAACTTCTTACTTTCAATTGATGAAAAACTCAAAACTCATTATAAAAACATAAATGAAGTGAATTATGGAGACAAAACGATTTTTTCCAAAGGGGTGGAAAGAGAGGATAAGTTATTCACAATTTTTTTCAACGAAAAAATAGGATTCATCATTATTTCCTTTATATCTCGGTCAGTTTTGATGCTAGAAACTTTTATAAATAACAAAAATAAAGGATTTTCGAAGGCCCAATGAGTTTTTTCCAGAAAGTGCATTGGTTTTTGTTTATTGTACGTAGAAACTTTCCATTTTGGCGTTTGAAAATACCAATCAACTTTCAACAAGCAATTATTCAGTTTGTAGTGGGTTTGCATATATCACAAATAAACGATCGCCTTTGTTTTTTCAAAAGCTATTATTTTTCTCTATGCAGGTTTTTCGATTAGATGCATATTTTTCCAGTTATTCGCGAAAAAGGATCTGAAAACGTGTTTTTTTTTGCCTGAAAACCGACATATTCACTCGCGAATAAGTCGAAAAGTATTGCTTTTCAAAAAAAACTTCATTGAACAAGAAGTGCTTAGAATTAGTGAATCTATTGATTTCCGCACTTATTTCCAATAAAAAAATTTTCACCCCTCAAGAAGGGGTGGCATCCACCCCCGGGGAGAAAGCAACCCTCCGCACAGAGTAGATTTTGAAAAAGAGGGTTTGTAGATCCTGCATCCAAATTTTCATGCGAATCGTTGCTCTTTGGGATGAATACACGGGAAAATGGTCATAGACTGGACTACCATTGAAATTCAAGAAATCAACGGCGGAAATAGAAACAGCTGATTACCATCACCGTCCATTTTATTATGCTCATAAAGTACCTGTAGATGTGATTAAATAATGTTAATTGTTAATCTGGTACTCGAGACTGACAGAAAATGCATACGAATTGTTCGAAGGCAGATGGCTTTCAGACAGAAACGAAGGGTTCATCTAGCAAGCAACAACTATTCTCCTTGCAATACTACGAAGACCTTTGGATATCTTGTAAACACCAATGCGAGAGATCTCACAGAAAAACAAACGAACGTGCGTTGATCACTTGATGACTGGTTTCGAATTGATTCACACTCGTCAGTGCGGAGTTTATCATAATTCATTAATTCCAAGAACTAGAAAACTAATGGAGTTTATGGTCTTGATCTTGGCGAACGTCTACCTTCGGGAGAAACCAGCATTTTGATCGTATTTGTTTTTTTTATATGCAGAATCACACGAAAGGGAAGCCCTGTGATGTTCAAAGAACACCGCGTGAATCAAGGGACCGGAGATACGAATTTACATTCACTTTGAATTTTGTAAGCCTCAGGGATATCTCTCTCGGCAAGGAATTCCAAAGCTCCGCTGTTCTATTAAAAAAAGATCCCTGAGCAAGAGAGGTTCGACAGGTCTATAATTTCAAAACAAAGCAGTGGGAATTTTGTACTCGTCGAGTCATCCGTGTAGATACTGCCAAAAGGTGGAACGAATGATAACAATTCAGAAGAGCACCGACCGTGAAAATATCTACAGAAAAGAGACAAGTCTCTGACCCTTCTACGCTGTTTCAATGAAGTGAGCGAGTCTGTGAGCGAAGAATCAACAACAATACGGATTGCCTTTCTCTGAATAGAATCGCGAAGCCTCAGTGAATGTTTTGGTGCCGAACTCAACACACGAGAACTATATTTCTCCACACGAAATAGAAATCCAAGTTTCTGGGAAGCACCTTTGGTGATCGATCTCTCATGGTTTTTCCACGAGAGATTATTACTGAACGTAATTCCTGGCATCGAGCTACTTGACTTTGTAGGAATAGATACTCCCGACATCTGAATACTAGATGATGATAGATCGGCTTTCCTTGCGAAGAAACATGCCTGGGTTTTCCTAGCATCAAATTCCACCAAGTTCATGTTACCACATTCTATTATTTTTACCAAGTCATCGATAATTTTTTGACATGAATGTTTCTTAAAATTTTTGTTTCTCGAGCTGGTATAGAGATTCTGGAAGAGAAACTAGTATGAAGAATGAGAAGAAGTCTTCTTAACTGAATGTCGGGCTTTGATAATCGATATCGATTTATGAAGCAACGGATTAATTCCTATATGATTGGCACTCAGTGATCATCAACAAATGACATTATTGATAGCTCCTCCATTTGATTAGGTGACCTATGATCTCATACCAGAATTGTAGCCTCTACTGGTGAATCAGGGTACACATGTTTGGGAAGCATCGTTTGTTTATGGAATGATTTCCTAATATAATTCACACTGAAAGAATTTATCAGTACCATCTTGGAGACATATATCAACATTGATCTCAGCAGTCATGAAGTGAATAACTGAATAACTTCCAATGTAGTACGTTTCCTGAATTTGAAATTGATTCTTCATATATATACTTTGAAAAGTATGGTTTGTTCGCTTGTTGCGTGTGATTAATTCAGCGCTATGGAGTTATAATTATCGATTTCATGTACAGATCACGATGACCTGCTGAATTCTCCAAATATCTGTTCCATACCAGACTACCAGAGTAATCAGTAATATGCTGCAATCACAGTGGCGTATGTGGAGATACATCCAGTTATGAAATCGCACACAAATATTTCTCTTAAATGTTCAGGATTGTATATACAATACAGAAATGAAAATATAGACATGTGTAGTTATGCATTACAAAATTGCGTTATGCGTTTGAGTTGGCCAACGTCATTGCTGATTTTTAATATATGAACTGAAACCTCAATATGATTTCAGCTCAACGTGAAATACAAACGCATTATTGTTACTTGAAATCAAAATTATTGTACTTTTATGAGTGGTTATAATATCAAAAATTCATCTAAGTGACCTATTTAATTTCCACATCAGAAGCATCGAACGAATATTATCAAGGGTGTTGGTCTACAATTAATTTTTGCAATTATGACGTATTGCGCAGTGCGGAACTAGCAGCCATTTGAACCTACCGACATTTCTACCGTGCAACAGATTTCACTGCTAGGTTAGTTTGGAATGACAGTGACATCATCGCGTTATCTCAGTAAAACATCGCGACTTCATCAGGAAATTGTTTAGAGCAAGATCATTTTTCAGTTCAATCCAAACATCGCCACATGAACTTTGAATATAGTGATATGATTTTCAACAGAACGTTGTTATATTCAATTTTTTCTTATTATTGGAACATTTCTGAATGGTAATACTGTCAGATGTTCGATTCGATATATTTTGGCACAATGTTTTGAAATTGTGCTGATGAACGATTTTGTAATTCAGATGTGTTTATAAAATATGATGTGATCCGATTGACATTTTATCACATCTCCTTTCCTCGTGTAGAAACATTTATAATTGGAGCTGACTCGACTTTGCATTCAAATGGTGTAGAAATATTCAAATTGAATATTAATGAAAGTTGATTCGTAGACTGCAGTTTTCTTGAAATATACCGAAATGTCAAAAGCGGCGTTATATGTATAGTCCATATGCCAGTTTTAGCAACATTGAGGCAACATATTGTTCTTTCAGTTATCAAAACATTAGGGAATTTCATCAAAAAGTGCGTGTAAACTCTCACAGGTGGTAAATGATGAATTGCTGGGTGTTTTCGAGCTTCTCAGCCGTGGTCTGCAGTCTCTCGAGTCTGACGTTTAGTATGCATTTACGGCAGATATTCTCAAAGGTGATGCGGCAAAGGTCGAAGCATCCTTCTCTGCTGAGAGTATTTGATTAGATGTTGATAAGATTGCAGACCACGGCTCAGAAGCCCGGCAACACATTCAAAGTATTTGTTAAAACGCAGATATACTTCAGGTCGGCTAATGAGGACACTATTTTTTATTGGCAAAGGAAAGGGATATTCAATGTTGAGCAGAATTTACATATGTATAGTTGTTGGGATGTTTCGAAAAAATTCAGCATGAACTGATGTTGCTATCTCATAAAATGAACGCTTTTATTTGAATTACCTATAACATATTTATCGCCAAAAATGAAACTCTTCACCTCCCCTCCTCAAAAACAGTAGGATTCAGCAAGAACAATGTTTTCACACAAGTATTATTGCGTTTTCAACAACCGAAAATATGCTAATGGAGCAAATAGAGGATAAACGCACTATAATATTTAATAGTGAGGCACTTACTTCATATTTATCGAATAGGGGCTCGAACCCGATAGAATTCAAAATATTGGACGCCTTGGAATATAACCACTGATAGCTCCAATATCCGTTGGTCGAGTAACCTAGGGAACTTGCTAAGGAGTGTCTACGCCTGCCTGCCTTTGCTCAAACTTCTATGAATGATTGACACATAGCCACAGGAAGTGTTAGCCAAATACTTGATGTTACTACTTTTATAAAACTTTTGAGTTCTTTGTGCATTGACTTGATGAAGAAAAATAAATAAATAGCATTTATTTCAAATATGTGACTGATTTGACAACTTTCATAAGGCGTTGATTTGAAACAAGTTCGATCATTTCGATTCCGCTGTTGCATACGAAACATCAGGCTTAAAAATATAGAGACTCTGATTGAAAAAACCTATTGAATTCAATTATTATCTTCGTATCTAACCTACCACAATCTGAGTAAAATAATTCAAAATATTTTCAATGAACCTTTATTATTGTCAACAGAAACTAATTTCTGCCCGACGAAAAGCATCTTGTGGGAAATATCTTTGTCCGAGTCACGAATTATATCTTTCTCAATTTATTTATTAGTATGAGTGTAGTGAAATATGTTGGATATTGAAAATAACGAATGGTGCACGTTTCATTTGTTTTAGACCAATTAATATTCCCTACCAGACATTCAGGCACCCTATACATAATAACTGTCAACCGTTTCAGAATGTTCTTCCGGCTCATACCCCATTCCTCGCTCCATATGTACACATTCCACCTCACTTATAATAATAATTGATGGTACACACACATAGCAGGGATAATCAAATTGACCATTATCCGACTCGACTGTAGCTGTCAGAATTCCGAATTGATCGAGAAGGTCCATACACCGTCTAATCAAGAATGACAGTTATCCGTTTGAAGAACAATCACGATAGCAATGTCGATTGCGAATTAATGAACATGTCTGCGTTTGATGAATTGTTTCATTAATGGATTTCGTGAAACTTGGCACCTCTCGGTGTATTACGGAATTTTTCAACTGAAAAGAGACGAGCTTTCGCACAGCATGATGGATGCATTTGTCATGATGTGTGGCGTTTGATGACACTGGCTTATTAATCTCCTGTATAGTATGCTCCAACTCGACCTGGGAAGGGGCGTAATTTTTGGTATATGTTCAAGAAGATTCAGTTATGGAACATTTTAATTGAAAATCGAGTATAGATCGTATAATTTGAAAACTGTCATCAATGACAACCGAAAATCAACGGTCTATAATCTAGTGAGAAAAGTGCATTGGAACGTTTTTATTCAGTTTCAAATTTCGCGCCTATCATTCTATGATATTAGGTTGGCAATTAATTAATTTGATATTCGATGTATAATTTGATAACTGGACTAGAAAGTGACAGATACGTATCCTGTTATTTTTTTATGTAGTTCATTTCATAGCGATTTGAATTGATGATCTTTTCTGAAAAATGGCAAAACATAATGCTTAAGAACGTTAGCAAGATTTGGTGGCATTTTAATCAGTTGCCCTCGGAAGAGAACGGATCTTTCCCAGACAGCACAAATATGTTCATAGAATAATAAGAGGATATTCACCTCCATCCCAGCGCATATCACAGAATGTCCGGTTATGATGCGAAAATAATCAAATTCACTGAACATTCTATGAATCAGCGAATGGAAGTAACTCAGATAATCCTAAAATATTCTTTTTTGAATATTTGGAATATTCTGAAGAGAATCAAATATCATGTAATCAAGTTCCTTAAATCTTCATAGAATATTATAGGAACATACACTCAAGTATTTCTGAATATTCATAGAATGAATATCTACTAATAATGAATATTCAAGGAATATATCAGATATTCCAAAATATTCCAGGAAATATACAAATTATAAAAAAGTCATTCAAATCAAGTATTCGAGAATATTTATTGAAAACCTGAACGAAATACAAATATCAGTTTTTATGTGCCTCTTTATCAGTCTCGTCTTTGTCGCCGTGGTCTTCATTTGTCTCAATGACCTAACGAAACATAAATAAAATGAATAGATTTTAGTAGGTTTGGTGATCCAGAGTTAAATTCTTCAATGATGGTATTGGTGGGATTGGGATCAATTTGATTAAAGAAAAACTATTGTTTTTTGCCAACGTTTCGAATTTTAATAAATTCATCATCAGGGCTCTATATCCTATCCTATCAGCATTCATAAGAACTACAGCCATTCTATGAATTTTATTTCAGTATTCGTTTGTCCCGTGCTCAATGTGGATTTGTTTGTACCTAGAGTGTGTATCTAAAATGTCTGTTTTATATATAGTTTTAATATTTTTTACTTGGAAAAACTGATTTTTGGTAAGTATAAAAAAAAAAATTTTTTTTTCATCAATCAACATTTTGAACCCCTAAAAATGTTCCAATAGTTTGTTGGCATTCTCTTTTTTTTATCCTACCACTTTAACATGAAACTCATTGTTATAGAGCCCTGATGATGAATTTATTAAAATTGGAAACGTTGGCAAAGAAACAATAGTTTTTCTTTAATCAAATTGATCCCAATCCCACCAATACCATCATTGAAGAAAATGAATGGAATTCTCCAAACCACCTCAACTAATAAAACATTGATGAATGATACCAAAAGGTCACCGTACTTGATCATTTGTTTCTGATTCAAAAATGAAAATCTATCAGCATGGCGGTAATGAAAATCTGTTTACATCCGAATTAATGTATCGACACATTTTCAAATTCAATGGCAAATTTTGAAAGTAAAAATGTAGTTCCTGGTTTTAACTCATGATGAACTGCATGGTGTAGTCTCCTCTCATCCTAGCTCAATCCCTTGTTATTCAATCTCAAATCACATTTTGAAAGCCACATTCCTATTACTATTTCATTATCCTTTAGTGAATACTGTTAACAATTCTTGTGGACAGCTCCTACAAAATGATAAACATTTTATACATGCTGCTACATTAGTTCTTTGGCATCATACTAATTGAAGGTTCAACTTAGCTTGTGTACACGAATTTTACAATAATCCAAAGCATACATACAGCATAAACATCATGATTGAACTTTCCTTCTTTCATTAACTACAATTATCATCTGAATTCATACAGACACAGTACTCGCAGTTGAACTCAATAAGTCAATCCTGACAATATTAAAAGAATACAAATTTTGATACACACCTACCTATTCAGACACGTAGCTTTCCCTTCCGAATTGTTGTGTTTTTCAACTTCTACGATACCTAAACAAAAACTACGCAGCCCTAAATATGTGAGTGGCCAGATGCATATATTCCTAGTGCAATTTTCGATTAGATATTGTTTCGTCAAAAACTCTAGACACGATCAATCATATCCACGGAATTTACTGCGATTTCCAGTAGATGGTGCAAAAATCGAATTCTGTCATCTTTTGACATTAGCATTCAAATTCATTCGAATTTTGCTCGAAGTTTTTCATAATTTTACTAATCCTTTCAACCAACTATTTGTCGTTTCCAGTTCAGTTCTCTACCGTAGTTTTCTAAGTTATTTGTTGATTATCTACCGTTGCTTCAGTTGTTTTCCATTTGTTTGGTAATTAATTTAAGTGTTGTTTTACATAGTGTTTCATTATGGATATCAAACACTGTTGTATTATTTGTGGACGAAATAATCAATCATCTATTCATCTATATCAAGTTTCGATGGTTAGTACAAAATATTCAATACACATGTACTCAACTTCAACTGGGGAACATAAAGCAAGATTATTCTGACGCTGATAAAAACAAAGTTCATTTTGCTCAGTTTTTACTTTGGTAGAAGTTATATTTGTGTTATTTACTGATTGCTTTTCAGAATTTTCCTGTTCAACATATTTATTCCAAAATCAAATGAGAAAAATTCAAAATCCTAGAATAAAAGTTCTTTCGGGGGAGTGTTTCCAAATACGGTCTTCTTGTACAGTGCCATAATAGCCTGCACTGCAGCACTCTTCCTTCCTGATGAATTGGATTTACTCAGGTTGATCTGGACTATGGGGGATCCAATTCATTTCGAACTAAACACTACAATGCTCAATAAACTCCATATTGAAGTACTACTGCCCTACCTCTCACGTCGATACCGATATCACGAAAAATCTCATCAAATTATCTGAAAACTTTCAGCACCGAGTAAGAATTTCTATCAATTTTGATATTAATTTCTAATTGATATATATCGAGAATATAAAGCAAATGCATCTATCTGTGTACATATATATATATATATATATATATATATATATATATATATATATATATATATATATATATATATATATATATATATATATATATATATGTATGTATTAAGATGCATATCTGTGTTTACGTCTGAACAGAAACAGACCAACGAATTCTTAGGTAAGAACTCTTGCAATATTCGACAGAACTCGTGTATCTTTATCCTCTATTATGTAGAGTGTTGAAAAAGAAGGTAACACACTGACTCTGCACGAGCTCTCCTAGAGAATTCGCAAAAAAAAATTTCGTCAGACTTCATAATTTCATGTGTCTAGGGTTGCCGCTTGACGCCATCTGTAAAGAAGAATGTGAATTTTCCTGGATGTCATTATCAAGTGAGCCGTAGGTCTAGCGTTTTTGACGAAAATATTAACATGTTATTGATATAGAAGTCATGTCACCAGGAATATATGCATCTTGGTGAGTGGTATCTCTATGGCATGAGGACAAACTGACTGACACCACAAACTGGGCTGGACCGCTGGAGTTGGACGTAAAAATCGGCAAATCGGTTGAATACATGTTGAATATTATTTGACATATTATGTCAAATGTCAATTCATACTTGTGGTACAAAATCCTTGTGGAATCATATGTTAAGCTACGCCTACAACCTTCAACACGCAGACGACTGACGGTGAACGTTTATGATTTTTTTTATTGGTGTTCATAGTATGCCTGGATAAATCGCCTATCAATCGTTTCAAATATTAATTTTTTTTTATATATCTGACATATTACTAATATTCTTCTATATGACTGGTGATAATTATATACCATTCCTCTGAATCTGATTGTGTTAATTTATGGTAAACATGAAATCCGATTTGAATTAAGCTGGTCGATACTTGACTCGACAATCCATATCTAACACAAAATACTACAACTACCTGTACAGGAGAGTGTACTATTTCGTGTTGAAATCCAATTTATATTATTCTATAGAAATCCGTATCATAATATTATCCCATTAATATTATAATAGGAATATTTTACGAATATTCATGTGTGAATATTCCTGTAGGAATATTCCTTATATATTATTTTAGACATATTCATGTAATGTTCAAATTGGAATCTTCCTTGAATGTTCCAGGGGGATGTATATACTCTAATAATATTCGATGAAAATTTGAAATATACTTTTCTCTTTTTATATACTGAGAGAACATTCTCAAAATTATCCGTGCTCTCTGGGTTGCCAGGTGGTATTGGTTCGAACTTCCATTGCCTTTGAAGAAAAACTATTGAAACCTGTTGCAGGAAATTTGAAAGATGGAAAGCATCAAATCAAGAAACTTGATAATGGAAAATGGAACTGAATCACATTTTGGAACAATCGTATAAATAACTCTCAAAAAAATTAGCAAAACTGAACTGAAACAATCGTTTATAATTCTTTTCGTTTGATTTCACTATTTTATATTTGATATTCTATCTTTATTGCAATACTTTCTTTTTAACATTTGAGTTCTTTCATCAATTCTCTGACCAAAATCCATTCCAATAATTTTGTTTGGATTCGATTCAGTTTTTTGATGTATTAATTTTTTTTAAAATGCCGATAATGTTCATAATTATTATTCATTGCTTTTTAATTAACGTCTGCACTTTCATTTTCAATGTGGACTATGATGTATTTTATTGTTTCACTGTGTAATTCTATTTCATTATCCTCAATTTATTGTTTCAGTTCATATTCTCTCTTGATACGTTTTTTGCAACATTTTCGAATAGAGTGTATCATATTGACGATGGAAGTCCAAAGCGATAGCACTCAGAAAAGGACATTGTCAGCTACATTTAGATGAACGGATTTTCTCCATGATTTTTTACAAGTGAAAACAGATATGCATTTTTTTGGCACAATAGCATTTTCGCTACAGAATCTAGAATTGTGCTGAGGAGAAATGAATTCGTATAATATATAGTTGCTGACTTTGTTCACCATCCCAAGTTGTAAGTTCCCACGACTTTTCACATTTTCCAATATTGTTTTGTCTGAAAATTATTATTTCCGGATGCTCGACTATATGACAAAGGGTTTCAACCTTCGCCCAGAATTATATGTAAGTGAACACCATGTGGACTGTAATATTGGAAATATTTCTTAATGAAGTACACTATCGCCGAACGAAGACTCATTCATCCCTCTGGTGTTTCAGTAGACTTTTGGAATGCCTTTCTTTTTCAGAAGGTGCTTCAATTTAGGATGGCCACACTGTATATTGCTTGAATTTTCCTGTGGTTCCTTTCCATAGCAGTAAAGTACTGCTGGGAATATACTAGGGATATTATTTGGGGAATATGAGTTGAAACATATCCTCAGCATGGGCTAGAGTTATGAATATGCTTTTGATTGCTATGTGGGAAGAGGTCTCTAAAACACATTTATAGTTTCGAATGACTATCAAGTACACCATGAGATGATTGGAATGGTGATTATCCCTTTTATATAAATACAAAGTGAGTGAAATCAGTTCTCGTGAAACAACAGAGGATTAAGGTTCTCATTAGCGTATCACCCAAAGCTTTATCACTCTAACCGTTCTCTGTAAATTACTCGACTCCCTAACCTTACCCATTCACCCTGATTTAAATATCAACCCTTTTCTCTCAACATGATAAACCAATGAGTTCACTAATGAAGCAATAAACATTTAGAGTGGAAAATAGAGCCGAAGTATAACGAGGGCGTGCCTCTATCCAACCCTTTGTTGTTTATATAGCTGTCTCTGGAACAGATTGCGGCCAAACATGCACGATCAACATCAATTTTTATTGATATTAATAGATAGGTGCAAACGGATACTGCGCTCTATTTCTGGCATTCGCTGCTGCTCGAATTTATGGTTTCCCCTGATAAACGTTAACTTATGGTTGTATGTTGGCCTGATATTAATTTCGGGTCATACTCTGTGAATGTCAGAGGGCATTTTATGCAATTGACTATCGCGGTGAGCTTCGAGAGCGAATCGTTTGGAAATAACGATACTGATATTACCAATCGAACCTAAAATCGTACTGAGGAGTAAAAAATTATTCTCTACCGACATATTATGTGTCCGCTTTATATCACCGATCAAAAATGGTTTTCCTACCTCCTTCGTCGTCTGTAGAACTAAGAATACTACTGAAACATGTTTAGAAATTCACTGAGGTAATTGAAGGACCAGTATCTATAAATATATGAATTTTATTTTCCTGAATATGCTAACCTTGTTGCGAAACGCGCGTCGCGAGCAAGTAAGGCTAAGTTATCTCCGGAAAAAGTCCATTCACACCAAATGTTAAAATGTTTTCGTTTGTACATTGTTATAGTAAACAGAGAGTAAATGGGATGATCAGAGTACTCAACTGATGAGTGGAATATAGGTATTTGACATATTGTGACATAGGTAGGAAAAAAGAGAACAAGGTTTGTCCATTATGTATTATTTCTTTATGTATCGATTACTATAGTAACCCTTGTTCAATTCGATTCTTCTTTAAATAAATTTTCAATCTCGTCCTACAATCTTGGTGAATTTGATTTTTTTGGTTGAGAAAAATTATGCATTTCCCATTTGAGTGTGGGTAATTTACCAAAATGATGAGTTCCAGATAATAAAAATCCAGACTGATAGAAAAAAATTTGTTAAAGTTTTTTTGTTCAGAAATTTCGTTACATCACATACATATTTTTGGAAACACTTTCATTTTATTCGAACAAACATTTCATACAGTACTGATGAGTCAAATTTGTTTGGATTCAAAAACTATTTCGATATGACACGCGAATTCATAGTCGCTGATAGCTCAGAGTAGATGCTCCTTGCCTTTTTTATATGTATGTAAAGAACTGAATTGAAAAGAATTATATCTCACAGGTGTTAGTGCAGGATTCTTCACAGCTGAATTTCCTGCATATGTTTCTGAAAACACCACTAACGAAATTTATTTTCAACTCTTGCCCACCGATTCCGGACTAATTGGACTCTCGCCAACAAGGTAGTTGTCACCATGAATTTAAAGTCGATGGTTTCCGTTAATAAAATATAATTCTCCTTCGAAAATAATGTTCAGGCTAACAACAAGCAAAATGGGTCGCCATCACGCCACCTGCCCATAGACGAGGCGACAACCAAAAGCAAATCCTCGTCAAAGGAAACGTGAACTCCTAATACATTGGCTAGGTAGACTGGCTATGAATCATATCATCCTGTGAAATGATTCCTGCAGGCCCAAATTGTACCAGGACGTCCTTTGGATGTACAAAAGATATACATACACATACTGGACATCCATTTGTTATGGGCCTCCATTTGCGAAACTTCTGGATGTCCAGTGCTACTCTATTTCAGGTATGCGATAAACGTCCAAAAATGTCCGAATGGACTCCATCGGATCTTCAACCGATATCCATCAAATGAAATGTAGATGTTCAATGGACGTCTAGATGGATTTTTAGTGATTTCCCAATGATTCAGAAATAAATATTCACTGACTGTTCCGAAACTCCCAAATATATTTCATGGTATTTTCTGGAAGTTTGTAAAGTTATCATAAAATTTCATTAAACAGCGACTAAAAAAAATTATATTGAAATAATAGCCATGGGAGAATTCTTGAATAACTGAATAATTTTCGAACACAATTTCTCTCGTCAAAAATATATTTTTGTAAAATTTGGTTGGTATGCCATTGTTACGTATTTATTAGCTTGTGAAAGTACTGAAATAGTTTGAATTTACCTAGGCGAAGAATCCTCGATAGAATTAGATTTGGATTTACTATGGTTTCCAGCAGAGCACTATGTGTTTCAAATAGTTCGAGATTTCTTTTGAAAGGAATACAAAAAATGATAAAAGAGTATCAGCAAAGGAGAAATCGATACTCTAATCCTTCTCGGATTTCATCAACATCAGCAGATATGTGTTTGCATTTCCCGCTTTGTATGAAACTTTACGGTTTTTACTATGATCTTGAATCTCAAGAACCTTCGTACTCTTTTCATTTCAGAAGAAGGCTCACAGATCTACAGATGACCTAAAATATTGATTTCAAGATCACATTTCAGTCGTCTATCATAGAACAATCTTTCTTTCAGAAACACATACTTCTCAAGGTGATCTAAAAAAGTTTTTTCCCGAATTGAATCTGCAAAAAACCTCATTTTAGGTACCGAAAGTGATGAAATTGTTTGAAAATACCAATGCGAAAAATCCTCGAGAAAATCAGTTTGGGATTCACGAATGTTTCCAGCTGAGCTGCTCTTTCTTACTCCAAGAATATAGACCTACTTTTCAAAATTTTACAATAATCCCTAATTTCAAAAGCTTACAGATAGAACTACAATATCGATATCAAGATCCAATTTTCAGTCTTCTTCTACAGAAAAATCTCTCCTTCAGAAAGACATTGAAATTATTGAGGTAATCGAGGAGAGCTATGCAATAAAGTTCCATTTGCAAAAAACCTGGAGTAATACAAGAAATTCACAGCGAATTGAAACTGATTAACACAAGCATAACGTCACTGAGTAATATATGGTTTTTGAAATCATACAACCGGCATATCTGAATATCCAGACATCTTTTCAACGATCATACAAGCTACAACCTAAACAAAAATATTTTTCATTTTCCATAATTCTTTCTATTCAATTAGGAGTTGCGTAGCGATGTCTTCTCCTTCCACGAATTCAAGGCAAATTGAAAATATTGAAGCGATTAAGCTGATTGCATGAACCCAGAAGTGATAAATGAAAATAATCATTTTTATTTCTCATCAAATGAATATTCTTGACAAAAAGGTCCACTAATAGATATCCATCAGATATCCATCCTTTCATGTTCATTCAGATCATGTCCACTCGTGGATGCCTGAATCAT
The DNA here is from genome assembly GCA_032362365.1 of Zygogramma bicolorata. Taxonomy (NCBI): domain Eukaryota; kingdom Metazoa; phylum Arthropoda; class Insecta; order Coleoptera; family Chrysomelidae; genus Zygogramma; species Zygogramma bicolorata. The sequence continues at coordinate 24,834 of JAVJAQ010000273.1, forward strand.
TTTTTTAAACTATTTAACGTCGGCCTATTCCCGCTACCAAGGCCAATCACCGACGCCGGTGAGCACACTTTTCCCAACGGAAAATTTTGCCGAACCATATGGTAATCCAACCAGAGGTAGAGATCTCTCACGAGCCCAACATCCATGGACTCAGGACCGCCGACTTTAAGTCCCCTCTGAAGGACTGCATACCCTCAATATATCTTGTGCCCATTGATATATTGCCTGCGAGCTATGATATGCTATTTGGCTGCAGTTGTATGGGCTTTCGACGCAGTCTTTCCCTGCATGAAGTCGTCCATCCAAGTACTGAAAGCGCACGGCGCTACTCAACTTCATATATCGAATGACTGTCAATCAACCTGAAGAGCTGGGTCGTGCCCGTGCCGAATCAATCAATCGATATATATATGTATATATATATATATATATATATATATATATATATATATATATATATATATATATATATATATATATATATATATATATATATATGCATATATATATATATATATATACATATACATATATATATTTGATCGGCTAGGCTTCCGCGGTTAGAAATGTGCTGGCTGGAACTTCCGGTTGATCCGCGTCTGGAAAGATTTACTTGTCTACGTTTCGGCTCCCATTTCGGAGCCATTTTCAAGACTGGGTGAACTTGCGTCTAGGTCTGAGTTGTCGTCTTACTAGCTGGCTATCATCACTGGAGATCGAGGATTGAAGGTTGGTGGGATTTGAGGGTTCATTTGTAATTATGGCAGGATCAGGGATCGGACGGTCGATGGGAGGTTCGAACGGATTAGTCCCCAAGTCGGAGTAAATAGAAGTATGTCGGACCAAGAGTGGTTTCCAGGTATTGGGGAGTCTTTGAGAATCTCAAAGACTCCCCAATACCTGGAAACCATATATATATATATATATATATATATATATATATATATATATATATATACCATTAAGTTAGTTAGATACAGTTCAGCTAAACCTTAGAAGGTAGATGAATTGAAAAATTATGTATGCACAAGGTATGCCTTGTGCATGAGCGACCATCAAATCTATGATTCTTTAGAATAGAATGGAATGTGAACAAATTTGTGAATGAAATCTGAAACCTGTGATCTGAAAATACAGATGAAAGATTTCAATCTAGCTTTAATGGCCATACTAATGTTCATACAGATGAAGGGCAAAAGGCACAGCGGATATAGACATTTTGAACGTCTTGACAAGGGACAAGGGTCATTTTTTCGCTTACACGTGAACCCAACCGATCGTATCTTTTGTCGTGAGGATTGAATTATATTTCTCTATCCACAAGGACTGGTGGGAGTAAAGACAAGAAGTACTAGAGGTGGTGAATATTTTGGATTCATCCAAAAACCTGTCGAGGGGATTAAATATTCACGTGTTCAGCCATTCTTCAACAAGCCCAATAATATCCTCGTGCACCGATTTTCGCCCTTATCCCTCAATATATCTGCTGTAGTCGATATTTACTTTTCTATGCAAAGTATGAAATAATGTCACGCCATCTTTGGCACTAATTGTCAGACAAACCGGAAGATGTACGCAAACATGACCTTCACCGCGTCTGTGATCCATAATGCTCGATAATGGTAGCTTTCCATGACAGCATCCGAATATTTCCGAAAGAAGTCGCTACTGCCACAAACAATAAAACTAATGAAATGAACAGATTTGCAAGATGTCTAACAGAAACTGTCCTATATCGATGTTTGAAACTCCTATTCGTCCCTTGAACTACTCAATAACCGAAATTGAATGAAACATGCCTGACCACAGTAACTATCTTCGATGTCAAAGTTGGCAACACTGATTTCAAACGTAATCCGAGAATGTGAAGATCTGTCACTATTTATAACCTGACAGCTACAGATAGTAAACAAAACAAATCGATAATACACCGCGGCCATATCTGACAGACGACAGTAAATGACAGTTGTCAATCCAGCCTGCTGGACATACAAATCTGATTTACCTATGCTGAGTGTGTGTTTATGTCATATTTTAAAATCTTTTTTCTCAATAAAGGCTCAATTTTGTGCGATTGTGAAATGTGGAAGTAATAGCGGCAGACATAATGTTTCATTCCATCGATTCCCTTCTATTTTCGACAATAGAAAAAAGATCAATCCTCTTGCTGAAAAGAGATGTGAATTGTGGATTCAGGCAACTAGAAGAGCAGATTTAACTTCTTATAAGTTGAAATGGGCAACGGTGTGTTCAAAACATTTTGTAAGAGATATTTTCAAAGAATCTAGGAAACATAATTTTATTTTATTTTTTCATTTCAGACAAGCCAAGTGCACTCAAAGATGTTGACAATATAGACTGGGTACCGAATCAATTACTTGGCTACAAAACAAATATCAATGCAGTTCAAAGCATTCAGAGATTGTAATCTTGGATTGTATCGTAGGGAGCAGCGTGATAAAAATGACATCGCAAATATTCCAGTTGATATGGATAAAATTGATGATGATTCTTTGTGTGAATGATCCAGCTGTTCAAAACTTGAATACCTATTATTGATGAGCAAAATCAAACTCTGAATGATATAATAAATTAACCAGTTGAAGGAGTGGAACATGCAGAAAACTCTGGTGAACACCTATGTCCCGATATTGATTTCGTGTTGCAGAATTGTTATCGTGAAATCCATCATCTCCGGGAAACTTTGCAGACTTAATCATTCCCATTGGGAAGTTTAAAGCATAACTCATCTAAATGCCTTTTTTATACAGGATTACCATAAGAAAGGATGGTTGTGGTTTATAATTTTGTAGAGCCTTATATAACATATCCTAAATCTATTCTTTCAAAATTATTATTTATTAAAGTACATTTTCAGTATTTTTTTCACAAGCTTCATTCCAATCCTTCTAATCCATTTAGATATAAACATATTGTATGAATCCAAACTTTTATAGTCTTGAAGTCTTCTGTGCATGGACCCTCATCAAAATAGTTTATAATGTCGTACAACATGTCACTTCAGGAAAGTATTTCACAGCATTACTACAATCCCTAAATTTCAATAAATAAGGATCACATTCCTTACTTTCCTTCATTTTTTGTAAATATCTCTTCTGGATATCCATAGACAAGGTGTTGAAATAATCACTTTTATCAGCCATTTCACATTCAATTTCCTTGCAAGCAGCAAGAATAATAAATATAGATTGCAAAATTTATACATTTTTATATGTCAGGTACACTAAGGGTATACCCAAAATTAGGGTAAACCCGTAATTTCTTCATAATAGTCCAGCAGCCACCGCCTGATTTTTCGAGTGATTAATAACAGGCTGAATCTCCGTGAGTAGGTTCGGTTCGACGAGACGCCCAAGTTTTCCCTCTGTGAAAATTCTCGTTAGAGGTAGCTACCGTGTTACCGTGGTATCGACAACTTCCAAGCGTAGGACTAGGAAAACGTGCCACTAAATTTGTAGGACTATGTGGCCATTTCATTATACAAGTATTTACTAAGCTGCATAAAAAAAAACAGCTGGTTGTTGATAATTTTTATGACCTCGTTTTATCGATATATTCGGAGTGGAGGACGCTCCAGTCAAACCATCCTTTTTGTAGGACAATTGTTTTTCCGAGTGTATTATCCAATTATCTCAATATGTGAATAAAATAATCACTATCAGTCCGACAATTTCGATACCCCGCCGAATCGACATGTTTCACACCTGCGCACTACGTTAGCTACCTCTAACGAGAATTTTCACAGAGGAAAAACTTGGGTGTCTCGTCAAACCGAACCTACTCACGGAGATTCAGCTTGTTATTAATCACTCGAAAAATCAGGCGGTGGCTGCTGGACTATAATTACGATAATAATCTCATTAAATTACCATTGTTGCTTATGGAAGTAGGGTTTGTTTGTCCAGCATGCTGATTGACAGTTGTCTTGTGACGTCACATGCCCGCGGTGTATAATGACATTTCAACAAGTGGTTAATACTAAAAGCAGTTCGATGTCACTCCTGGCATATCAGTGTTTAATCCTTCCAGGTACAACCAAGAGCTCAACTATTAATCCACAAAAAGAAATGTGCGAGCCAAGCTTGGTACGAAATCCACCAAGTCACATAATCTTTTCGTAGTGAACTCTACTTGGTCACTCCTAATACTACCACAAGAATATCAACACACCGTATCAGTTTACCTACATAACCCTTGGTAAGAAGCGGAAACATCTCTAGATTGCGAATGATCTGAAAAGGAATGCTTCGTGCCGTTAATAATGGTCGAGAAATTATATTTCATTAGATACACAAGCAGTCATATAAAAATATCATAGTTGTCAATGGGAGTTTCAAAGGTTAGTAAAATATTGTTCGAATTTCATTGCGTTCGTGGTACCTTCTTGGGTGAGACAAAATCATCCCGTAACAAAGTTTCAGACAGAATATGCACTTATATACATATTTATACTCTAGACTGAAAATGTTACGTAAAAGGCAGGTGTCACTGTTGAATAATTCTCAAACATGGCGATGAATTGATTCATATAGTAGCATTTTCATGTTCAATTCAAATTCTCTTGATGAGTTTAAAAACACTTCACATCGATTGACAGTAGACCTAAAGTTCCAGTTTTTGTATTTGGAATATAAGCGTAGTGCACTAGATAGAGATATTTGATAGATCTCAAACATTTTTGTTCTTACTGTTATAATTTATATCGTCTTAGTTTTGAAACGTGTGTTGTGTTCATGCCGTATTGTTTGCACTTGTTTTTTGTTGAAAAGATGGAGTACGAATGATTGGAAATGTAATTGTAAGATGTCCAGTTCTCTTCTTTCAGAGGGATATCTATAAGTTTTATGATTAAAATTTTGGATATCAATTTCTTATTATGAGGAGGTTAGTTTCTGATTATGGTTGTAGGGGTCGATCTTCGGAAATACTGATCAGATTATGCAAATTATCTCACTGACAGAAAGCTACAGTATTTGAGAGTGATATAGGCTATATTCCATAACGATCGAAGAAAAATTCCGTGAGAAATAATAGTATATGTAAATCAAGTCGGAAAAAGCGAGTTTTAACGGTGTGCACTGACTGAACGGTAGACGAACATAATGTTTACAAAAATTTTTTGTCTCTATCAGTTATGCATAAAAGTCTGTAGTAATCTAATATATAGCTAGCTTCAATATTTGAATCACTACAAAGTTTTTTAGTTGATCTTTAGTTGATAGAATGCTTTGTGTCGCATAAGTAACTGACGGATCAAGTCACAGCCTAACCCGCTGATCGTAGATACCTGACACTTGAAGAATGTTTTCTTTGTATAACGTAGGCATCTGATAAGGAAAGTGTTTTTGAAATTCTGCCCCTAGGGGGTGGAAAACGAGGCCAAAGTTCGTATGGGACAACGTGATCCCTTCGTCCAATCTAATTAAAATTTTCCATAAACATTCTTTCATAGAATAAAGATGGAAGACGTGTTCGTATTTAATTCAAACTCATTTTCTTACGGACTCAAAAGGGGGAGAAAGTTATTTTGGGGATTACTCAACGCACAGCCTAAGCCGCTGATCTTTGTATGGCGTAGGCCTTCGATGAGGATTTCTTGGAATTCTACCCCTAAGGGGGTTGAAAATAGGGACAAGGTTTGTATGGGACTACGTGATTCCTAGATCCAATCTACTTCAAATTTTGCATGAATGTTCTTCAACCGAATAGATAGAAAACGTGTTCGTATTTTATTGAAACTTATCGCCTAAAAAGGGGTTATAACATTTTCGACTTCTATCAACACTCTTCAGAGTGCGCTCCGAAAGCAGAGCCGTGTGATGCACCTGATTGAACTCGGAACTGAGAACTACACAGTATAATTTCATCACAAAAATAACTCACCCCCAACGAAGTGGGCACGAGTCGGCTAGTGTTTTTATTTAACTATCCCTTGTACCTTTCCATGTTATGATAACATATTGTGAATTTTTTTGTTGGCCATGCTCGTTATCTTCTCTGAAACATATTCAGAATGGAAGTTTCACCACAAAAGACTATCTATCTACTATGATCCCCAGATATTTTATGTGGGTAGTGGATGCTATTTATGTCGAACCATTTTCAATTTTCACATTATTTTATATTGGAAATGTGTCGCTGTAGTGACATGTAGAAAATGTTCCTCGACCTGAAATAGAGGGAACGTTGAAAAATTACGGTGTCATCGGCAAAGCTGGTGAAGCTGCCTGTTCTTGTAGTTTTGAAAATATTATCGATATATACATTGAATGAATTCAGACCCAGTATAGTACAATATCTTCTTTTTTGCAAAAACTCTCGATATATCACTTATACTTGAGATGAGATTGGTCTTTCTATGGTTGACGACTTTATCTATACTTCCTGATTTGTATGTAGGTTTTGCAGTTGCTTTTTTCAAGATGTCTGGAAATATACCGGTGCCTATTGCTTTGTTGATTGGGAACGTCGAAGGTGGTGCGATTAGACCAGAATGTATTTTCGAAAATTCTGCTTTGATACCGCCTTGTCCGAGTGATTTTCGGCATTTTAATGATTCAGTTATATACGTAATTTTTGGTGGTTGGATATCCATTTTATGTATATGGACATACGTGTTAAGAATATAAATCGAATATCTTGTTCTACCTGGGGGTTATTTTAACAACTACTCCCTAGCTGATACCACAAAGATCGTTGAATTGTATCCGACAGGTGTCAGTGTGGAATACATCACGGGATAAATTTCTGCATATGGTTTTGGCGAACCAATTACTGAAATTTATTTTCAATTATTAAAACGGGCACTCATTTGAAGCGTTTCCAGGCCAATTGGCCTCTCAGTATATGGTATTTTCCGCTATCAATTACGCGTCAATTGTTTCCCGTAATTGATAAATTGTTTCTTTCAAGCATATACAGGACAATTTTCTCTGAAGAATCCTGCCCAAACACATGTGGGATATAATTTAACGCCTCTCGTGGTAAGTGAGGAAAGTGATTGTCTTCTGACAGGTGTTAGTTCAACAACCTACTGTGTAGTTAAGTTAAACTGGCCTGAACGAATTGGCACTTAAGATGTTTGATTTACAACCGCTTTTCTTGTAAGCTCACCAACTCAGTGAGAAATGAAAAAGTATAGAGGAAAATGATTTTATTGTTGTTTTAGAATCAAATCATAGGCACATCTGTGCTATTTTATATTAGTGGTTCCTGAATTGAAGAAATAGTATCTGGATGACTGAGCTTTGCACTGTATTTTTCGTTTATGGTGGATTGTGCTAGTTGGAAATTATATTTTGTTATGAATCACATACTAATGGAATGTAAAATATATTTCTGAGTTTTTCTGCAGTTAGCAAAAACGCTTTCTTGAAAATCGGTTAGGTTCCTCAGAGCGCTTTGGGAACCAAAATGATTAGTCGACCCTTGCTTGCACAAGGATCTGCCTTCCTGGTACACAGGTAGAAGTGTTTAGCAGAGGACAATAGAAATGAAAAATAGAAAAAAATACCAAATCCCTAGTGCGACGTTCTACCATAGCTGAATCGATTGATCTTTCTCAAAAACCAACAAACTAACCAACACGGTAGCTCTGTCCATAATATTCTTCAATTTATAATATCAATTAATGATTTTATCATCCCGCACATACATCAAGTGGGTGAAACTGAGTGATCTTCCAATGTATTAAAGTTGCGTCATCTATATTAATTCTTTCCCTACCTAGGAGAGATGCGGATGACTAAAATCATGTCTTCAAATTCCTGACATAAAATATATAACCTGACAAATTATTAAATGGCCCCATCTACAATGATTTCATTGTCACCTGCTGTAATAACACATATGTTTGAAAAATTGAAAACTTGATTGAAATCCCTAATAAAGAAATAATATATAGCTGGCGTAAAATTTTCAGTCATAAGGGTTTTCTGAACCGTGGCACGTGTTTCGCTATACAATAGCTTCCTTGAGCGAGGGTTGATGACTATTTGTGAAAATATTTTTATTTTTCATTCCACGCTCTCTCAATTGAAATATTCAAATATACTTGGGAAGTATCTATCAGTAGTAAGTCTCTGTAGATTCGTATGTTATTAACAATTATCGAGTATATGGAATATATATATATAAAACGAGTATGATCTTGACTGTGCAATATCTAGTGTATTGGTAGTTTTGGGGATGCAGTCAGTAGATTCTCCTTCAAAGAAAACTCTTTGTTATTTTGTCAAGCTTTCGAAAATTGTTATTTTTTTCTTCAAGACATCTACAATATGATACATTATGATTACAAACTAACAAATACGGATGTACAAGTACTTAACGTGAGAAATGAAAATTTTCTGAGGGAATCATGAAAAGTCACTTTGAGTTACTGGTATCTGAAAATATTTTACAATGGGAACGAAATTCTTCTTTTTCGATGAAATTATGTCATGTTATCATACCGGGTGAATCAGTACTACTATACGATTGATCTCTAGATTTGTTTTGATCAAAAGTGAGAATATAACTGTAAATCACACTAAGGTTATCGAGGTCTGTTCTTTTGTTCATACTATTGATGTTCTTGTTGATATGAAAATTCTTAGAAATGATTCATTTCGTGAGAAAATATATGAGTGAGTATCTTGAAACTGAATAATTGAAGAAGAATATCTAATATTTCTATTGAGATTATCGAGATTGGATGAGAGAAAAAAAAATCATTTGCATGTGCTTTTCATCCACAACATTCTATAAAAATTTGAATTAAGGAATAATTGAAGAAGAATATCTAATTTTTCTATTTAGATTATTGAGATTGGATAAGAGAAAAAAAATCATTTGCATTAAGGTAATAACGATCGTAATTTCTTTATGATGTATTCAATTTGAAAGTTACATTTCAAATGTGTGCCTTCTATGATTCCTAATAATTTTATTCGATCTACTTCTTTGATGCATGAATTTTCCATTTCAATTGGGCCAAGATTGGGTAAATTATTTCTATAAGAAGTCATTTACCCAATACGATCCATAATATAAATGAACTCACAAAGGTAAATAGAAATTCACGAACTTCCAGTCGAATTAAGGGTATTCTCCTACTCGTCGACTTTTTCTCACAAATGTTCAAATTCACACCTTCTAGGAGCCCTATTATTCTCTTCCGCCGACGGTTCTTAAAGGAATCGCGCCATGATTTTTTAATGTAGTCAAGGCACAAACGACCCATTTTTGAGCAATGAAGGAGAAGAAGAAATATCTTATGCGAAAAATAGCATGCTTTAAACCGAAACAGGCGAAATTGATGGGCTTGAGGTGCATATTAAGTGAAAATATCGCCAACAGAAGACAGTAAACTGGAGATTTTATGGCAACGTCTGCAAATTCCGGTGAAATAGGCAATACAGTGTTTGCATACATATACTAAATTCTCTCTGGATGTGAATTATTATTTATGTCATTCGTATAGTGTCGTTTCCCAACATACCGATCGATTTTTTACTGATGAGCAGGAATTTTTCATTTCTAGTCATTCAATTTATATTATTCTTGTTAAACACAAGGGTCTGCCAATATCATTCTGGGTATCGAAGTGCTCTGGGGCATCTTACTGACTTTTACGGTAGCGCATTTGCTATTTGAACTGTGGGGAAATCCAGGAAAACACACGATACTACCGGTTCGGTTGGTGTATTCGATTAATATATTCCACCTACTAGGAATGGTATCTAGGCAACCAACAATTGCCTGTCACACCGAGCCATCCAGAAAAATTCTGCCCCGAACGCAGTTTGAACCAACAGTGAAATAGTCTCATCGAATATATGACAACGCCGTAGACCGTTAGATTACCGGCCAAAAGTGAATCTTAATTATATTTGTAACAACTTTGTCAGGAAATAATCTGTCAAATTTTACATGAGGCATTAAATGTATCCAACAGATGTCACGAATTCTCGAATCAGAAGAAGATATCAATATATACTCTATGGTGATATGTATAAATATCAGGTTGTGGAAATATTCTTCAGAAAAAAATGGCGAAAGAAAAATAGTTATGAAAAGTTATAGTGTGTGTGTTATAGTGTATAAAATTTCGAAAATATAGTTCATAGAAATGAAAAATGATATCGATTTGGAAAATGTCCGAAAGAAAAATTGGCGAAAATATAAATTCGCAGAAAATCAATATTCATTAAAAAAATATGGAAAATATCGAAATCGAAATTCATCGAAGTTTTAGTAACCAAACAACAATGAATACCCAATTCAGTTTTTCACAAAACCTTCGAATATGTTTCTGCTCGAAACGGTAATGAAAGAATTCATTTGAACATTTATCTATCTATACACAAAAAAAGGAATGTGGTAAAGCGAGAAATGAAAATGAAACATCTGCAAAGGAATCGTCGTCATTCGAGGAGGTGATGAAGTGACAGAGAAAAATGAACACAATCAATCATTCTGGATCTGAGGCAAAGTTGGAGGTAGCAAAATGGCTAGGGAAATGGAAGAGCAAGTAAAAGGTAGCAATGATCCTTCACTTGTATTCATGTCAAATATGTCGATGGATTTGTGTGGAGCTGCACGCTCAAAGTTCCCTCCTTGAGCAGTCTGAAACTAACAATTCGAAATATACGACAGAAAGGAAATGTGATAGGAATTACGATCAGTAATAATCCCCCATGGAAAAACCATGTGAGATCGATCGCTGAAGGTGCTTCCCAGAAATTTGGATTTCTAGTTCGTGCGAAGAAATGCTTCACTTCTCGTCACCTTCTAATGATCTACAAAGCTCAAATACGATCTGTCTTGGAGATCTGTCTACTCATCAGTATTTTCATTCTTATTTTCTGTATCTCTCTATTTTGTGTGTATCAATAAACAATAAACAAACAAAACAATATAGTTCCCATGTGTGGAGTTCGGCACCAAAACATTCATTGAGGGTTGTCGATTATTTTCAGAGAAAGACAATCCGTCTTGTTGGTGATTCTTCGCTCACAGACTCGCTCACTTCATTGAAAAATCGTAGAAGGGTCGGAGACTTGTCTCTCTTCCTTAGATATTTTCACGGTCGGTGCTCTTCTGAATTGTTATCAATCGTTTCACCCTTGGCAATATCTACATGGATGACTCGAGGAGTACAGCATTCCCAACCCTTTGTTGTTAATTTGGAGACCTGTCGAACCTCTCTTGCTCAGGATTCTTCTTTCACTAGAACATCTGAGTTTTGGAACTCCGAGAGAGGTTTTTCCTGAGACTTACGAAGTTTTAAAATTCAAAGTGGAGGTTTATTCGTATATCCTGTCCTTTGATTCACGCGGCTCTTTGAACATTACAGGGCTTTCCTTTTGTGTGAATCTGCATATGAAGAAAACACGTTTCCTCTCAAAGTAGTCAATTTTCAATTCCGGAAAGTTTCGGAAAACAAAAAAAAGCAATATTTTCTTTTTTATGATTCTCTATAAACAGAAGACGAACTAATTGTTTTCGCCACCAAAGAAAATTCGTCTATCAGGAGGCGAATTATGGTTTATGGATGACACTTTCAAAATGAGTCCCAATTTATTTTACGGGCAACTATCATAATGGAGCATCTTACTACCTACATCTCTCGAGAACTTTTTTTCCTGTTATTCTTTCATTTTTTATTTAGGAAGTATTCAATTCGATTTTCTTGAACAATATCACACTAGAGATATTTTTATTTGATAATCCTGTACATTATTTTGATACTCGATAATCCTATTCGCTATTTCAATATTCCTGTCGCCACATTCTTTCAATATTTTCATATCGATATTATTTTCGCAACCGCTGAATATCACCCACAGACAGCTGAAACATACACAAGAAGTTTCATACAAACAACAGTTCAGGGCATCATGAATGAAAGGGAAAAAGGTATATTGGTAGTTTTGAACCCTCAACAGTCTGAATTGTATTCACTCATTAAGCTGCACAAAGAGAATTACCCCATTAGACCGGTAGTTCCTTTTGTAACAGCTCCATCGGTGAAATTATCAGAAAAACTAATTACCATCGCAAAATATCACAGTAAGTTTTACCCCAAATTCAGTTTGAAAAATTCATACCAATTGATTGAGAACATAAAAGGTATAACACTTCCCGGTAACGCCAAGTCCATTTCATTTGATGAACAGAATTTATTTCCGAGCGTTTCGCCAGATGAAACCATTACCCTGGTTGAAAGACTGTTAGATAAGTTGTACCAACCCGGTGTCAAGGCAGGAACTTCTAGACTTGCTTACTGTGTGTCTGTCACAGAATTATTTTCAATTCAACGACACGTTTTATTCATCCTGTAAAGGTCTGATGATGGGAAACCCACTGAGTCCCCTACTGGCAGAAATTTTCATAGATGTACGTATTGGTGGACGATATTATAGCATGTTTCAGAGGAACAAAGAGACAACTGGAAAAGTTCTTTGATTTCATCAATTCCATTCACCCTTCCATCAAGTTCACCATGGAGATGGAAGGAAATAATGCAATCAATTTTCTGGATTTGACTATAAAAAAATTAGGGTTAAATATGATTTCTCAATTTTTAGAAAACCGTCGCATACAGATATTGTAATTCACAATTCAGATACCCATCCTCATCAACATAAAGCGGCAGCATTTAACAGTATGATTCACAGACTGGTAATAAATGTTCCCTTATCAGACACAAATTTCGAAAAAGAACTGAATATTATAAAACAAATCGCTGTTAACAACGGTTATAATAGTGATTTTGTAAGACACTTTTTTGTCAAAAAGCTGTATAGTCTAGTCCCGAAAGAAATCTTTCCAGTTACAACGAATTATGATAAGAATTACAGAACGTTGACGTTCAGGTCAACAGAGTAAGAACATTCCTTATTTTTAGAAACAGAAGAATTTGAATGTTGCATATAGAACAAAGAATAATTTCAGCTCTTATATCAAAAACAACAAAGATAGGAGTTCAGTAGATATGCAATGTTTTTACTAGATAAATGGCAACACCGCCTTATGGGAAATCCCATGTTAATCTGGGGAAAAATCCCAAGCTCAATTATGGCACTTTTTTCCTACAACATGGGATTCTCCATAAGACAGTGTTGCACATTTTTCCCCAGATCTGCTACTTTTCTCTCACGACCAGTTGATCAATGTTCGGTAGGTATACCTTGAATCTACTTATTGAATATAAAAAAACCATTCGCCTCCGTGCGGGCTTGAACCCCGGACCTATCGGCTAGTAGACAGTGATTTAACCACTGCGCTACCACGGCTCTTAAATATTAGAGGAATCATTTTGTTTGGATGCGGCCACACCGTTCAATATTTAAACACCTCATGGAACAATCCTTCATTCAGATATAAACCTCAATAGTAGTTATGATAATGATGAACTTGCTAGTATATTTGGAAATTGATTGGTTATACTGAAAATCATTTAAAAAAAATATTTCTTGCAGTCGGATTTGAACCAGAGCTATTTTCGAAGTCGAGGTCAGCCGTTTCTACTATCGGTTTATAGGTTATAGGTACAACAAATAATACAAAATAAAGAATGGTAACCCTAATACACACATATTGGAATAAAATATGAGATGAGGAATAAAAGAAGATTGAACTTACGTACTTTTCACTATTATTTTCAGTTTGAAAACATAAATGTGCACGTACAGACAAAATGTTTTGTGTTCCATCTTCCATCATATTGTTTTTTGTAAGAGTTTTCATCATTTCTAAAGAACGGTCATTGAACAGAAGACTCGAGTTGAGAGTAGACATATGGTTTTCACTGCTAAAAAAGCCTCTGAGTTCATTGGTCGATTCTCAATTCACATTCAATATTATCATTCTATCAATATGCCAGTCAGTTTTTTTTTATTTCTCAAGCTATTCCCCATTTTCGATGAGATTGACTCGTGGACTTATTGTTCGTTGTTGTTGTCAAAAGTATTGGATAATAATAAGGGTGAGAAAATTATTCAATGAATTGAATGATGTGGATACTTATTCTTGATACTAGATGCTAGCAACTGAGAAGTATGAGGAATCATCCAAACAACGAAACAAATAAAACGGTTCACCGCTTCTCAGCACACCGACGAGAAAATGCAGGTATTCGTCTTGCAATTCGGGAGAGCTCTTGTGAATATGTTTACAATACTAGGTCAAATTATGTTTTACCTATGTCTGAATTCAACAAATGGGTTACATATTTGGATTGGAATGAACATTATGTCTGACTAACACGTTCTCGATTTTATTCCAAGTAATTATAGTTTCCCTATCCTACTAGCAAGGGCAACTTATAGGATTTAAACCGTGGACGTGGACAAATTATAGATAACTGGATCTCACTCCCATTTATATAACAGCCGGAAATATATTATGTGTGTGTGTATGTGTTATGTAAAGTACAGAAGAATACGAATTGAAGGTATGTTCTTGAATATACGATGTGTATTCAAAAGCAGTCTGATCGAATCGGGTTGATATTGAATTTGAAATGCTCATTTGGACTACTTAGGTACCTATATTTCATCATTAGTGGTCTCGGTGGTGTAGTGGTTAGCATATCCGCCTATCAAGCGGAAGACAGGGGTTCGAATCCCCTTCGGGCCACCGTGCTGGGTAATCGCAAGTTAAAAGGTAAGGCCTCGTTGATCCATTGCTCGCACAAGTTTTGACTTTTGAGGGTTGACGTTCGTCAGCTGGTTAACGGAAACGAACGATTTTAGAACAATTATGCGGATCTATGAAGAGTTTCTGTATCAATTGAGCAAATTCTTCCATTTACCTTATATCAAATATTAAATGATAAATGGATCACGAAATGAATTATCGAACTCAATCAATGGGAAATGAGTGCAGAATGTGCCATTCTTGTTGAAAATGCTGAATGAATGGAAGTAACAGGGGGGGGGGGGGTCAAATGACGAACGTTTCTCAATGTATGTGGAGTATTACTTGATTTGTGTAATGAACTGCGAAATTACAACACGAGCTTATACCCATTTACCTACCAACCTTCGTAGTTTTTTGAATTGGGACTCAGAGCCGTTACATTGTTAGAAAAGTGTGTTGATGTACCTAGTTATATAGATGATGAATAATCACTTGAAAGCATGTTGAGAAGAAATAACAACTAATGAGTTCGACACGTGAATTCCTCTCATGAGAGAAAACTGATATAGGCATTGGATCCATTATATGAAACCATCGAAGAGAAATAATCATTCATAAAGGCATTGTCTGTAAATGTATTACTGAAGATGTTAAGTAACTATCGTTATGGGGACATTGGATCATTGTGATGGGCTTTTTCACTTTTTCCATATGAAATTATCTTCGACACAACAAAATCAAACCTGACATACATTACATGACAATAAATGCACTTATATTGGATGAAATGCTACCTCCAAGCAGGATCGTTCGTATAAAAAATGAGTCTTTGTCGATATCAATTTATTCATTCAAATTGAATAATCCAAAATCATGGTTGAGTCGTTAAATATTATACCATAGCTCTCTGAAGATTATACCACTACTACATTATCATCTGAGCCAAAAATTCATCTTTTTTTATGTGTCCTTCTCATCATTCACATCTAGAAAGCTAGAATGCAGTGGATTATAATCCATACATATACATACAGTCCACGAAAGTTACACCTCTCATAGTTAGTACAGAATCAAAATTACCTGAATACTATAATACCACGATTGAAACCGAGAACACGAGAAACGGTGATCATATAATGGAAAATCAAGATTTTCTACAACTCATCTTCAGAATTCAACCTATTTTACTTCTGGATATTTGAAGAAATGTTACTGAAATACTGATTTGAATCAAAAGGATTCCATCAAATATGTTATCATCCCCAGACGATTGCTTCATCGCTAGATATTGCAATTCCCAAATCGTTTCTCTCATACCAGAAAATCAGAGTGTACTATATATCATACAAATATACTCATAATCATTTCATCATTTGCATATGTGAAATTTTGGATTCGGCTGTTCAACAAATGAGTATTATCGGAATTAGTATAAATTTCAGTGGATGAACATTACAGGCACATGAGAAGTTTTCGAGAACAATGAATACATACTGACAAAGTACGACAATAACAAGTACGCAACGTGAAAATCCTACGGTTTCAAAAATATTACAACATCATTATCGAGAATGTTTTGGGTTAGATTTCTTGAATTATAAAAAATCATGACTACATGAAGAAAACAAATACTGAACTGATTTTCAATCTCATTAGCTCCACTAAACACAGTAATTTCATACCCAGTTTTCCAATCAGTATGCAGTGATTAGCACATCATTGTTAGATCTAGGACACTGCGATAACTCAAACTCCTTCACTCAACTTTCTTAGGTTATTTCATAATGTTCTTCAACTCACCTTCATGTTCTCAGCAGCTCATATCTTCATGTTTTCTACAACTTGTTGAACCAAATTTCAGGAAGTGTTGATAACACTGGTGATATAGACAAAAGTAATTGCATGGTGGTCAAAAAGAATTATTTGTTTTGAATGAATTTGCTCAATTCTCCGGAATTATTAAATATTCAGTAGTATTTGCAGTTCAGTTTCCTTAGAGCCATTCTTACATATTAATTCGATTCATTGCCATACCAGATAGGTACATACTACACCCATCCTAGCAGACATAATTTTCATATTCCATTGATTGAAGAATTTTTGACGAAATTTCATTCTTTCTGATTTATCACTGATGTCATTGTTATCAACAAGAATTATTGAATGAATTTCATCAATTTTTCCGAATTATCTCATTTTGAAGTATTTGTGAACACAAAGGTGCATGACTACAATAATTCAGTTTTTACTAAAGACATTTCTACATCTCTCGATTTATTGTCAAACTATATTCATGTAATTTTCCGACAAGCAGACATTATTTTCATATTTAATTGATTACAGAACTTTCGACCAAAAATTTGTTATTTTCCTCTATTCCACGATATAGGCATTCACGAAATCATCATGCAAAGGAAATTGGTATATGTAGGTATTACAGCTTTCATGATTTGTTTCTTACTTCAACTGCGACATTCCACCAATGTTTCATTAAACGAAAAACAAGTGAGACACCTGTGATTGATCTTCAGCATTTTCTCATCTACTTTGTGAAATGAATTGTATTCTTGTACCTACTAACGGAATTAACCATACCTTCCATTATAACGATATCAAATGCAGAGTTATCTGTAACAAGTGCGTAAAAACATTTAATTGAGTGTTGCCCTGAATATTCCATTTTATAAATGCCTTTGTTCACAGTCTTGAAGTTGGGTTAATTCCCCACCCCCAAACGACTTGACATTCAGCTGGCTTTTTGTGTGTATGCAAGCATACTCAGGTATAAACCTGTCGCGAGAGTGCTGTCGATAGGGTCATTGAAGTGCTCAGTTGTGGTTGGGAGTTAACCATTTTGTTTCGGGTGTGGTTCATTCAAAGGTAAATAGATAAACGATGTTGATTGTTTCATATATATTAACTCACTCTTGATATTGAATAGAATTCGATTACTTGTTCAATTGAATTTGCACAATGATGTGTGTAACATGAAAAACAATGAGGGAGAGAAAGAAAAAAATCATCTTTTCAGGAAGATCTTATGTAATTTATTTCTGTTTATGAAATCATTCGATTCATGATTGGTATGAATTTTCGGTTACTGGCGGAGTGCCTGAGAATTTTCAATGATAATAACACTAATAATTATTATAACACAGAAAGTTTTGGGTCACTGACGAATTCAATACATATTTCAAATATTTCAGTTGGAGATTGCCATAGATAATTTTTTCTCACCAATATATTCAAATCAGAATATAAAAGCAAGTCATTTGGTCTAGTAATTTTGAAATAATATCAATCAATCATAAATTATTCAAAAACGATTCTAAAAAAAGCCTGTTGAAAACTATCATGGATACCTACCCGTAACGTGAATACAACTTTACTTGGAGTATTGTTCATCCACAGCTCTCCCCCTCTCCTTTATGAGCATCTCATGACGTGGTCGAAAGTGAACTCAACATAAAAACACTGATACTGCCAAATTTTTCGAAATATCTCAATTGCACAACAATCTTTGCCTGATTTTGCTCCTCTCAGTGAAATGAGACTTTATAGTTGAATTCGACTCAGTTGATTGATTCAGAGAACTGTCTATATGAAGTATATTTCTTCTTCAACTTTCTTTTGAATGTACCCTCTATTAAAAACAAAACTTTCAATATCTAGTACATATCATTCAGGAATATACTTTGAAAGAATTATCCATATCTTATAATTTTGACAAATTCAATAAAGCATCAAACACACTCGACAAAATCGCACCTATCATAATTTTACATTCTTTCCATGCGGACATAAATTCCGAATCATTGAAAAAATATTCGCTCAAATCTTGAGAATCGATTTTTCAGTTATCAACTCGGTTATTAATCGATGTTTCCTGAACTGATATCAATATGGAAAAATCAGGTACTTTTGATAGAACCAGAATACACATAAAAACTTATTCTCTTGCAAATTCTCGATATTTTCAATGGTATCTGAGATACTCGGATAAAAGATGGAATTAATTCTTTCTCCTATTCTTATCCAATTTTCACTTCCTGGTGATTTATTGGGGAAACCAGTCAAATTATGTTCATTTCCTATTCTGAGGCCTACATGATTACCTTTTGAATTTTAATTCCTAACATTGCTCAGGTCAGATATTCAGTCTAAAATAATATGAATTTATTATTCAAATGGAGATTGCACATAACACTGAAAAAAATGATGGGTCTTGGAATCTTCACTTCCGTAGCAAAACAAACTGCTGTTTCGTCAACTTGGCCACACAAACATTTTTTTTCTTCAATTCCGACATATAAAATGTCAGTTTACAAAATTGGTGAAAATGTTGAAACATCTGTCATTCAATACTCATTTATAGAATGAATTACTTTTTCTCACTCAGTTATAAAAGTGGTACAAAAGCATCCCCTTGTTAAATGAAAGTTCACATGGACTCCCTCATATATCCATTGAAGTGATGACCATTAAAATAGTTGGATCTCACAGTCTGAACAAAACTCGAATTTTCAACACAGGGATGATTCTGATTCATTTTCATACATTCATTTATTCATTTTCCTTCAAGACAACACAAGATTGAATAGGAATAGCTATTGAATTCATTCCGTTTTTAATCAAAATAGTTGAGAGCTACATGTACCTTCAAAAGCCAAATAGCACACAAAAAGTACCGATAATAAGCTAAAATATCAACAGTCACAGAAATTCATCCGCATTATAAAAACACTTACCGACAAGAAATTCAAATTATGTTCGAACTGTAATTCTAACTGACATTTCTTCATCCCTGCAGATATCGAATACTGCAATGAATAAAGAGTCAAGAAAATAATGCAGTTCAATATATGATTATATGGAAGCTCGCTAACAATGAATCGAAAAATGATCGACTGTAATTCAAGTAACGTATAAGGGGGACTTCATGAGTTATATGATCAATTTTTCAATGAAAAAAACATGGGGAGATAATTGACTGCCAGAGATTTCATAAAGATTAATCGCTGCGTCATCACCAATATATAATATGTTCTATATGGAAACGACTTAATCTCTATACATTACAAGCCGATAACACCCAACATGAATCATATCCGAAACGATGCTGCTGTATGAAACAATAAGTACTAGCGCTATTCCACTAGTTTTTCGGCGATACAATCGACTATTTACAAAAAAAAAAGAACTTCTCACCATAAAAGCGAAGTTACAGTCGAATTTCCTCAAACGGTTTCATTCAATATGATCTATCCAGCAAAACTAATTACGAAGAACCCAGTCCCGTACAAAATGATGGTACAGAAAACTACGATGTTTCTTTGATTCGTTAAAAAAATGTTTGATAGATCTCGATCCCAGTAGTTTTTACGGCAATGAGTTCTTCTCGATCAGTTTTTCGGGATCCAGCCCCTTCAATACAGCCGAATAAGGATATTCGACTAAGTTTGGGCTGACAATTCCGTTTTCCAGCGATTATTACCCATGGTGCCGCTGAAAACTGACAGCATAGTGTTAGAAGTTATCGTTTCACATAGCGGCATCGTTCTAAACATGTATCATACTGTGTCATTCGACTCCTTAAGAAGTGTTATGGGCTTGTAGTCGACAATAATTGTTGATCCCAAGAAGATATAAACGCTCTGAGCTGTCTACCCGTCATATTGTAGATGCATTCGAGTTGACGACCGAAACTATCCGAACGCGTCCTCAATAACCTTATCGCGTTTCTTTTGGAACTCAGGGCGAGTTCTGAGCTGCAATTCTTGGGTCATACAGATTTAATTTTCATACGAATAGAGTGACGTAGAGATATATGGACTGAATTTGTTGAACTGCAACGCAACACAGAGTCGTATACGGATTTATTTCAAGAATTGCAGCCCTGTTCCTTTGTTTCCAATGGCACTGAATAAAGCCCGGCTAATGCACTGAATGCCCTGCCCGCTCGATCAGGCTTCAACTTGTAAAGTCTTACTATCTCACAAAATCATAAGAGTTTACGAATTGAGACAGGAAACATCCGAAACTCTTACCATGAACTGTTGGTAATTGAAGTGAAGAATTCATAACATTTCATTTATTCTGTTTTTGAAATAATTGGCATATTTCAGCGAATCTCAAAGTATTATAGGTCTCGTTCGCTTTTCGGAAACTAATCAGAGAAAACTCGCCCAAATGAAGACTGAATATGAAATCACGTGAATCGTTCCACTCCACAGCTGGCTTACTGATCTCGTATGATCAGACACAGTTCAAACTGAACACCGGTATAAACCTTATATAATTTCAGGTGAGGTTGACTTCAGAATACGGATACAACATTGTGTCCGAACACAAAATTCGCACTACTTGAATACTCTCCAATACGGCCTGCGCGTATACAACTTGATCCTAGACTTCTAGACATTTAGAAATAAATGACAGTCCCCCGCATTTGGGTGTTACATCGAACGAAGCAACATTCTTTTAGGCCGTGGAACAACCTTCCTACGGCTAGACTTCCGATATGCTCTCAATGAATTGTGCTTTTGAATGTGACCGATCAAGCGGCCTGGATGGAAAATGACCAATTTGATGAGCAACTTGTACGATTTTCTGGAAAAAATCATTTATTTTGGATCATTTACTTGAATGTATGTCAACCGGTATGTGGCTGCACGTGTCTTAACAAAATCAGATAGTCACAGCAAGTGTTGAAAAAAAAAATCTCGATGTCACCACAATGACATGCAATAAATAATGCATCGATAGCCACACTCATAAGGTTTCCCAGTTTCGTATCCATACCAACTTCTAGCATTTTCTTGTACACACCCACTCACGCAAACCGATAGTCGAACTCACAGATGTCGAATAGAAACAAATGAAGGACGCATTAATACCATTGGCATTATAATTAATGGACTGATCCTCATGACAGTTTTCCATATAGTCCGATGCAGAATACATTCGACAAAGGAGGGATATGCACCATGGATATATGTTGTGAAAAACAGTACGAATATTTTTAACTTAAATGGAAAGAATAGAATTTTGAATGAACAAAAGTGTGACTGCAAAGATAACTATGAATAGATCTCTGTGGTATATAGTGCTCATAATAAATGAAGAATAAACGAACAATACATTGCCATCGATAAAAGTATAATGAATATGACCTAGATATGATGGATATCTATTCATATTTATTGGAACACATGTAATGATCATTCGAAATAGGTTTTTTCATTGATAATGTGTAATTTTACGTATACCGAAGGGCTTGATGAGCTCATCCATTTACGCTTGGATCAAAATAAACAAACGTTTCAAAGCCGTCTCAAAAAGTAGTTCGATAGTGAGATCATGTGAAAATCCTTCCAAAATGGATTACTCACAATGAGCATTCCATTACATATTCTCTGACAGAAACACCCCTCCACGTACTGCCTACTCGTAGTCATTGATGGTGAAACTGTCTGATGAGACATTTGACCAGTAGGGTTCCTTATCCTTCGTCGGAGATGCTGCTGCCTACGTCTACATTTCCAATAAGGCAGGCAGATCGATAGTCGGATACATGACTTAGTGACTATCATTTGAATAACGTTTGAAAAGTACACCATCCGATATCTCTATTTGGCATATAAATAGTATCCCACGCCATACAGCATGAGACCTGATGTGGTTAGACAACAAATATGTTCAACACTTATATGTATAGATGACAAATCCACTGCAGATTCAATAACGATAGATAGTAATGGTACAGCTAACTGCCCTTCACCACATTCCATAATTTTTAAGTGGATTGTTTGAAGTGGAGTGCTCGGGCATTGGTAAACGCTGTCCAACCATACTATACACCGATCCGTCCAGATTGCGCTTATCCAAAATTCTTGTTGCGCAATGTTTTCTAACAAAAGTAAGCAATTTTGTTTTCCTACTGAATACTCCATTGGGTATCTCGACGTCCAATGGCTATTCTGATCGATGGCTATTAGACAGTAATCCAAGATTTTCTTGATGAGCACGAATGTGTCGGTGTCGGTCCAATACGGCATTTTGTCGCAAATGAGCAAAAAGCAATGTACAAAAGATCATCTCAGATGACAAGGCAGACGAATCGAGGGGGTTGTGTTGAAATCATCTACGACCACAACCTAACAGCGCGACGTCTGGGCGTACTCCCGTAGGAAGTGGAATGCGATCGAAGAACAGATGTTCTATACTTTCGATAACGTGCCAAACTAGTTTACAACGTTTGAGATACATACTTGCTCCATAATAAGAGCACTACTCATAGTGTGCCATCGTGGAACGAATGAATGGATAGCCTTTTTTTTTCAGGAACCTCGACGAGGACTATCGTTATATTGTCTGAACGGGGTGATGCGACATCTATTTCATCAATTTCCATCCAAGATGAAAGATCAGGAGTATCTGTGGTTAATTGGCCTCCTACGATATTCGTCTGCCACCCGTTCTGATCTCACGACGACAGTCCTCGTCGAGGTTCCTGAAAAAAAAGGCTATCCATTCATTCGTTCCACGATGGCACACTATGAGTAGTGCTCTTATTATGGAGCAAGTATGTATCTCAAACGTTGTAAACTAGTTTGGCACGTTATCGAAAGTATAGAACATCTGTTCTTCGATCGCATTCCACTTCCTACGGGAGTACGCCCAGACGTCGCGCTGTTAGGTTGTGGTCGTAGATGATTTCAACACAACCCCCTCGATTCGTCTGCCTTGTCATCTGAGATGATCTTTTGTACATTGCTTTTTGCTCATTTGCGACAAAATGCCGTATTGGACCGACACCGACACATTCGTGCTCATCAAGAAAATCTTGGATTACTGTCTAATAGCCATCGATCAGAATAGCCATTGGACGTCGAGATACCCAATGGAGTATTCAGTAGGAAAACAAAATTGCTTACTTTTGTTAGAAAACATTGCGCAACAAGAATTTTGGATAAGCGCAATCTGGACGGATCGGTGTATAGTATGGTTGGACAGCGTTTACCAATGCCCGAGCACTCCACTTCAAACAATCCACTTAAAAATTATGGAATGTGGTGAAGGGCAGTTAGCTGTACCATTACTATCTATCGTTATTGAATCTGCAGTGGATTTGTCATCTATACATATAAGTGTTGAACATATTTGTTGTCTAACCACATCAGGTCTCATGCTGTATGGCGTGGGATACTATTTATATGCCAAATAGAGATATCGGATGGTGTACTTTTCAAACGTTATTCAAATGATAGTCACTAAGTCATGTATCCGACTATCGATCTGCCTGCCTTATTGGAAATGTAGACGTAGGCAGCAGCATCTCCGACGAAGGATAAGGAACCCTACTGGTCAAATGTCTCATCAGACAGTTTCACCATCAATGACTACGAGTAGGCAGTACGTGGAGGGGTGTTTCTGTCAGAGAATATGTAATGGAATGCTCATTGTGAGTAATCCATTTTGGAAGGATTTTCACATGATCTCACTATCGAACTACTTTTTGAGACGGCTTTGAAACGTTTGTTTATTTTGATCCAAGCGTAAATGGATGAGCTCATCAAGCCCTTCGGTATACGTAAAATTACACATTATCAATGAAAAAACCTATTTCGAATGATCATTACATGTGTTCCAATAAATATGAATAGATATCCATCATATCTAGGTCATATTCATTATACTTTTATCGATGGCAATGTATTGTTCGTTTATTCTTCATTTATTATGAGCACTATATACCACAGAGATCTATTCATAGTTATCTTTGCAGTCACACTTTTGTTCATTCAAAATTCTATTCTTTCCATTTAAGTTAAAAATATTCGTACTGTTTTTCACAACATATATCCATGGTGCATATCCCTCCTTTGTCGAATGTATTCTGCATCGGACTATATGGAAAACTGTCATGAGGATCAGTCCATTAATTATAATGCCAATGGTATTAATGCGTCCTTCATTTGTTTCTATTCGACATCTGTGAGTTCGACTATCGGTTTGCGTGAGTGGGTGTGTACAAGAAAATGCTAGAAGTTGGTATGGATACGAAACTGGGAAACCTTATGAGTGTGGCTATCGATGCATTATTTATTGCATGTCATTGTGGTGACATCGAGATTTTTTTTTTCAACACTTGCTGTGACTATCTGATTTTGTTAAGACACGTGCAGCCACATACCGGTTGACATACATTCAAGTAAATGATCCAAAATAAATGATTTTTTCCAGAAAATCGTACAAGTTGCTCATCAAATTGGTCATTTTCCATCCAGGCCGCTTGATCGGTCACATTCAAAAGCACAATTCATTGAGAGCATATCGGAAGTCTAGCCGTAGGAAGGTTGTTCCACGGCCTAAAAGAATGTTGCTTCGTTCGATGTAACACCCAAATGCGGGGGACTGTCATTTATTTCTAAATGTCTAGAAGTCTAGGATCAAGTTGTATACGCGCAGGCCGTATTGGAGAGTATTCAAGTAGTGCGAATTTTGTGTTCGGACACAATGTTGTATCCGTATTCTGAAGTCAACCTCACCTGAAATTATATAAGGTTTATACCGGTGTTCAGTTTGAACTGTGTCTGATCATACGAGATCAGTAAGCCAGCTGTGGAGTGGAACGATTCACGTGATTTCATATTCAGTCTTCATTTGGGCGAGTTTTCTCTGATTAGTTTCCGAAAAGCGAACGAGACCTATAATACTTTGAGATTCGCTGAAATATGCCAATTATTTCAAAAACAGAATAAATGAAATGTTATGAATTCTTCACTTCAATTACCAACAGTTCATGGTAAGAGTTTCGGATGTTTCCTGTCTCAATTCGTAAACTCTTATGATTTTGTGAGATAGTAAGACTTTACAAGTTGAAGCCTGATCGAGCGGGCAGGGCATTCAGTGCATTAGCCGGGCTTTATTCAGTGCCATTGGAAACAAAGGAACAGGGCTGCAATTCTTGAAATAAATCCGTATACGACTCTGTGTTGCGTTGCAGTTCAACAAATTCAGTCCATATATCTCTACGTCACTCTATTCGTATGAAAATTAAATCTGTATGACCCAAGAATTGCAGCTCAGAACTCGCCCTGAGTTCCAAAAGAAACGCGATAAGGTTATTGAGGACGCGTTCGGATAGTTTCGGTCGTCAACTCGAATGCATCTACAATATGACGGGTAGACAGCTCAGAGCGTTTATATCTTCTTGGGATCAACAATTATTGTCGACTACAAGCCCATAACACTTCTTAAGGAGTCGAATGACACAGTATGATACATGTTTAGAACGATGCCGCTATGTGAAACGATAACTTCTAACACTATGCTGTCAGTTTTCAGCGGCACCATGGGTAATAATCGCTGGAAAACGGAATTGTCAGCCCAAACTTAGTCGAATATCCTTATTCGGCTGTATTGAAGGGGCTGGATCCCGAAAAACTGATCGAGAAGAACTCATTGCCGTAAAAACTACTGGGATCGAGATCTATCAAACATTTTTTTAACGAATCAAAGAAACATCGTAGTTTTCTGTACCATCATTTTGTACGGGACTGGGTTCTTCGTAATTAGTTTTGCTGGATAGATCATATTGAATGAAACCGTTTGAGGAAATTCGACTGTAACTTCGCTTTTATGGTGAGAAGTTCTTTTTTTTTTGTAAATAGTCGATTGTATCGCCGAAAAACTAGTGGAATAGCGCTAGTACTTATTGTTTCATACAGCAGCATCGTTTCGGATATGATTCATGTTGGGTGTTATCGGCTTGTAATGTATAGAGATTAAGTCGTTTCCATATAGAACATATTATATATTGGTGATGACGCAGCGATTAATCTTTATGAAATCTCTGGCAGTCAATTATCTCCCCATGTTTTTTTCATTGAAAAATTGATCATATAACTCATGAAGTCCCCCTTATACGTTACTTGAATTACAGTCGATCATTTTTCGATTCATTGTTAGCGAGCTTCCATATAATCATATATTGAACTGCATTATTTTCTTGACTCTTTATTCATTGCAGTATTCGATATCTGCAGGGATGAAGAAATGTCAGTTAGAATTACAGTTCGAACATAATTTGAATTTCTTGTCGGTAAGTGTTTTTATAATGCGGATGAATTTCTGTGACTGTTGATATTTTAGCTTATTATCGGTACTTTTTGTGTGCTATTTGGCTTTTGAAGGTACATGTAGCTCTCAACTATTTTGATTAAAAACGGAATGAATTCAATAGCTATTCCTATTCAATCTTGTGTTGTCTTGAAGGAAAATGAATAAATGAATGTATGAAAATGAATCAGAATCATCCCTGTGTTGAAAATTCGAGTTTTGTTCAGACTGTGAGATCCAACTATTTTAATGGTCATCACTTCAATGGATATATGAGGGAGTCCATGTGAACTTTCATTTAACAAGGGGATGCTTTTGTACCACTTTTATAACTGAGTGAGAAAAAGTAATTCATTCTATAAATGAGTATTGAATGACAGATGTTTCAACATTTTCACCAATTTTGTAAACTGACATTTTATATGTCGGAATTGAAGAAAAAAAATGTTTGTGTGGCCAAGTTGACGAAACAGCAGTTTGTTTTGCTACGGAAGTGAAGATTCCAAGACCCATCATTTTTTTCAGTGTTATGTGCAATCTCCATTTGAATAATAAATTCATATTATTTTAGACTGAATATCTGACCTGAGCAATGTTAGGAATTAAAATTCAAAAGGTAATCATGTAGGCCTCAGAATAGGAAATGAACATAATTTGACTGGTTTCCCCAATAAATCACCAGGAAGTGAAAATTGGATAAGAATAGGAGAAAGAATTAATTCCATCTTTTATCCGAGTATCTCAGATACCATTGAAAATATCGAGAATTTGCAAGAGAATAAGTTTTTATGTGTATTCTGGTTCTATCAAAAGTACCTGATTTTTCCATATTGATATCAGTTCAGGAAACATCGATTAATAACCGAGTTGATAACTGAAAAATCGATTCTCAAGATTTGAGCGAATATTTTTTCAATGATTCGGAATTTATGTCCGCATGGAAAGAATGTAAAATTATGATAGGTGCGATTTTGTCGAGTGTGTTTGATGCTTTATTGAATTTGTCAAAATTATAAGATATGGATAATTCTTTCAAAGTATATTCCTGAATGATATGTACTAGATATTGAAAGTTTTGTTTTTAATAGAGGGTACATTCAAAAGAAAGTTGAAGAAGAAATATACTTCATATAGACAGTTCTCTGAATCAATCAACTGAGTCGAATTCAACTATAAAGTCTCATTTCACTGAGAGGAGCAAAATCAGGCAAAGATTGTTGTGCAATTGAGATATTTCGAAAAATTTGGCAGTATCAGTGTTTTTATGTTGAGTTCACTTTCGACCACGTCATGAGATGCTCATAAAGGAGAGGGGGAGAGCTGTGGATGAACAATACTCCAAGTAAAGTTGTATTCACGTTACGGGTAGGTATCCATGATAGTTTTCAACAGGCTTTTTTTAGAATCGTTTTTGAATAATTTATGATTGATTGATATTATTTCAAAATTACTAGACCAAATGACTTGCTTTTATATTCTGATTTGAATATATTGGTGAGAAAAAATTATCTATGGCAATCTCCAACTGAAATATTTGAAATATGTATTGAATTCGTCAGTGACCCAAAACTTTCTGTGTTATAATAATTATTAGTGTTATTATCATTGAAAATTCTCAGGCACTCCGCCAGTAACCGAAAATTCATACCAATCATGAATCGAATGATTTCATAAACAGAAATAAATTACATAAGATCTTCCTGAAAAGATGATTTTTTTCTTTCTCTCCCTCATTGTTTTTCATGTTACACACATCATTGTGCAAATTCAATTGAACAAGTAATCGAATTCTATTCAATATCAAGAGTGAGTTAATATATATGAAACAATCAACATCGTTTATCTATTTACCTTTGAATGAACCACACCCGAAACAAAATGGTTAACTCCCAACCACAACTGAGCACTTCAATGACCCTATCGACAGCACTCTCGCGACAGGTTTATACCTGAGTATGCTTGCATACACACAAAAAGCCAGCTGAATGTCAAGTCGTTTGGGGGTGGGGAATTAACCCAACTTCAAGACTGTGAACAAAGGCATTTATAAAATGGAATATTCAGGGCAACACTCAATTAAATGTTTTTACGCACTTGTTACAGATAACTCTGCATTTGATATCGTTATAATGGAAGGTATGGTTAATTCCGTTAGTAGGTACAAGAATACAATTCATTTCACAAAGTAGATGAGAAAATGCTGAAGATCAATCACAGGTGTCTCACTTGTTTTTCGTTTAATGAAACATTGGTGGAATGTCGCAGTTGAAGTAAGAAACAAATCATGAAAGCTGTAATACCTACATATACCAATTTCCTTTGCATGATGATTTCGTGAATGCCTATATCGTGGAATAGAGGAAAATAACAAATTTTTGGTCGAAAGTTCTGTAATCAATTAAATATGAAAATAATGTCTGCTTGTCGGAAAATTACATGAATATAGTTTGACAATAAATCGAGAGATGTAGAAATGTCTTTAGTAAAAACTGAATTATTGTAGTCATGCACCTTTGTGTTCACAAATACTTCAAAATGAGATAATTCGGAAAAATTGATGAAATTCATTCAATAATTCTTGTTGATAACAATGACATCAGTGATAAATCAGAAAGAATGAAATTTCGTCAAAAATTCTTCAATCAATGGAATATGAAAATTATGTCTGCTAGGATGGGTGTAGTATGTACCTATCTGGTATGGCAATGAATCGAATTAATATGTAAGAATGGCTCTAAGGAAACTGAACTGCAAATACTACTGAATATTTAATAATTCCGGAGAATTGAGCAAATTCATTCAAAACAAATAATTCTTTTTGACCACCATGCAATTACTTTTGTCTATATCACCAGTGTTATCAACACTTCCTGAAATTTGGTTCAACAAGTTGTAGAAAACATGAAGATATGAGCTGCTGAGAACATGAAGGTGAGTTGAAGAACATTATGAAATAACCTAAGAAAGTTGAGTGAAGGAGTTTGAGTTATCGCAGTGTCCTAGATCTAACAATGATGTGCTAATCACTGCATACTGATTGGAAAACTGGGTATGAAATTACTGTGTTTAGTGGAGCTAATGAGATTGAAAATCAGTTCAGTATTTGTTTTCTTCATGTAGTCATGATTTTTTATAATTCAAGAAATCTAACCCAAAACATTCTCGATAATGATGTTGTAATATTTTTGAAACCGTAGGATTTTCACGTTGCGTACTTGTTATTGTCGTACTTTGTCAGTATGTATTCATTGTTCTCGAAAACTTCTCATGTGCCTGTAATGTTCATCCACTGAAATTTATACTAATTCCGATAATACTCATTTGTTGAACAGCCGAATCCAAAATTTCACATATGCAAATGATGAAATGATTATGAGTATATTTGTATGATATATAGTACACTCTGATTTTCTGGTATGAGAGAAACGATTTGGGAATTGCAATATCTAGCGATGAAGCAATCGTCTGGGGATGATAACATATTTGATGGAATCCTTTTGATTCAAATCAGTATTTCAGTAACATTTCTTCAAATATCCAGAAGTAAAATAGGTTGAATTCTGAAGATGAGTTGTAGAAAATCTTGATTTTCCATTATCTGATCACCGTTTCTCGTGTTCTCGGTTTCAATCGTGGTATTATAGTATTCAGGTAATTTTGATTCTGTACTAACTATGAGAGGTGTAACTTTCGTGGACTGTATGTATATGTATGGATTATAATCCACTGCATTCTAGCTTTCTAGATGTGAATGATGAGAAGGACACATAAAAAAAGATGAATTTTTGGCTCAGATGATAATGTAGTAGTGGTATAATCTTCAGAGAGCTATGGTATAATATTTAACGACTCAACCATGATTTTGGATTATTCAATTTGAATGAATAAATTGATATCGACAAAGACTCATTTTTTATACGAACGATCCTGCTTGGAGGTAGCATTTCATCCAATATAAGTGCATTTATTGTCATGTAATGTATGTCAGGTTTGATTTTGTTGTGTCGAAGATAATTTCATATGGAAAAAGTGAAAAAGCCCATCACAATGATCCAATGTCCCCATAACGATAGTTACTTAACATCTTCAGTAATACATTTACAGACAATGCCTTTATGAATGATTATTTCTCTTCGATGGTTTCATATAATGGATCCAATGCCTATATCAGTTTTCTCTCATGAGAGGAATTCACGTGTCGAACTCATTAGTTGTTATTTCTTCTCAACAGATGCTTTCAAGTGATTATTCATCATCTATATAACTAGGTACATCAACACACTTTTCTAACAATGTAACGGCTCTGAGTCCCAATTCAAAAAACTACGAAGGTTGGTAGGTAAATGGGTATAAGCTCGTGTTGTAATTTCGCAGTTCATTACACAAATCAAGTAATACTCCACATACATTGAGAAACGTTCGTCATAATTGACCCTCCCTGTTACTTCCATTCATTCAGCATTTTCAACAAGAATGGCACATTCTGCACTCATTTCCCATTGATTGAGTTCGATAATTCATTTCGTGATCCATTTATCATTTAATATTTGATATAAGGTAAATGGAAGAATTTGCTCAATTGATACAGAAACTCTTCATAGATCCGCATAATTGTTCTAAAATCGTTCGTTTCCGTTAACCAGCTGACGAACGTCAACCCTCAAAAGTCAAAACTTGTGCGAGCAATGGATCAACGAGGCCTTACCTTTTAACTTGCGATTACCCAGCACGGTGGCCCGAAGGGGATTCGAACCCCTGTCTTCCGCTTGATAGGCGGATATGCTAACCACTACACCACCGAGACCACTAATGATGAAATATAGGTACCTAAGTAGTCCAAATGAGCATTTCAAATTCAATATCAACCCGATTCGATCAGACTGCTTTTGAATACACATCGTATATTCAAGAACATACCTTCAATTCGTATTCTTCTGTACTTTACATAACACATACACACACACATAATATATTTCCGGCTGTTATATAAATGGGAGTGAGATCCAGTTATCTATAATTTGTCCACGTCCACGGTTTAAATCCTATAAGTTGCCCTTGCTAGTAGGATAGGGAAACTATAATTACTTGCTATTGGAATAAAATCGAGAACGTGTTAGTCAGACATAATGTTCATTCCAATCCAAATATGTAACCCATTTGTTGAATTCAGACATAGGTAAAACATAATTTGACCTAGTATTGTAAACATATTCACAAGAGCTCTCCCGAATTGCAAGACGAATACCTGCATTTTCTCGTCGGTGTGCTGAGAAGCGGTGAACCGTTTTATTTGTTTCGTTGTTTGGATGATTCCTCATACTTCTCAGTTGCTAGCATCTAGTATCAAGAATAAGTATCCACATCATTCAATTCATTGAATAATTTTCTCACCCTTATTATTATCCAATACTTTTGACAACAACAACGAACAATAAGTCCACGAGTCAATCTCATCGAAAATGGGGAATAGCTTGAGAAATAAAAAAAAACTGACTGGCATATTGATAGAATGATAATATTGAATGTGAATTGAGAATCGACCAATGAACTCAGAGGCTTTTTTAGCAGTGAAAACCATATGTCTACTCTCAACTCGAGTCTTCTGTTCAATGACCGTTCTTTAGAAATGATGAAAACTCTTACAAAAAACAATATGATGGAAGATGGAACACAAAACATTTTGTCTGTACGTGCACATTTATGTTTTCAAACTGAAAATAATAGTGAAAAGTACGTAAGTTCAATCTTCTTTTATTCCTCATCTCATATTTTATTCCAATATGTGTGTATTAGGGTTACCATTCTTTATTTTGTATTATTTGTTGTACCTATAACCTATAAACCGATAGTAGAAACGGCTGACCTCGACTTCGAAAATAGCTCTGGTTCAAATCCGACTGCAAGAAATATTTTTTTTAAATGATTTTCAGTATAACCAATCAATTTCCAAATATACTAGCAAGTTCATCATTATCATAACTACTATTGAGGTTTATATCTGAATGAAGGATTGTTCCATGAGGTGTTTAAATATTGAACGGTGTGGCCGCATCCAAACAAAATGATTCCTCTAATATTTAAGAGCCGTGGTAGCGCAGTGGTTAAATCACTGTCTACTAGCCGATAGGTCCGGGGTTCAAGCCCGCACGGAGGCGAATGGTTTTTTTATATTCAATAAGTAGATTCAAGGTATACCTACCGAACATTGATCAACTGGTCGTGAGAGAAAAGTAGCAGATCTGGGGAAAAATGTGCAACACTGTCTTATGGAGAATCCCATGTTGTAGGAAAAAAGTGCCATAATTGAGCTTGGGATTTTTCCCCAGATTAACATGGGATTTCCCATAAGGCGGTGTTGCCATTTATCTAGTAAAAACATTGCATATCTACTGAGTTCAGTATCAGATAGATCAGTAGTTTATAGATTATTTTGTGGTTCCAAGTCTTATGTTTTATGTCGGGCAAACGGGAAGAACATTCGATACACGCGTAAAAGAACACAGAAGTACTTTTCAAAATGGTAATACAAATTCTACGTATGCATCTCACCTCATTACAGAGGGACATGAGTTCAACCACGAATTTGAAATCCTTCATTTCCAAGGGAAAGGTTTGAAACTCAATCTCTTGGAGAGTTCGGAAATTAATAAGTGTAAATATTCACAGTTCCTAATGGATGATCAGATGGAGGTGAATAATTCTCCTCTGTTGAACATGTTCTTTCCAGGAAATTGTACTAATAGGGATATGACGTCTGACCATTAATTGATTTATTAATTAGTTGTCGGACTTTATCCTTATCCTTATTGACCGTCGGATATAAAGTTGTATAAATTCTAAATGTTACAATGTTAAGATTAGTTTAAAGTTCCTGTTTGAGGAAACTATTTTATAGCGAAACACGTGTCGCGGTTTAGTAAACCCTAATATGTGAAGATCTTACAGGCAACTATATATTATTTGTCCAAACAACTTGTTTTCAGCAGCCTCCAATATATCGCGATGTTATTCCTTCGCGCGCCACTTTCTTTCATAACACCAACCCTCGGTGTGGCAAATAAATACGGACCAAGAGTAAGCCTCGGGCTGTATCGCAGTCCTTCCGCGCCATGTTTTCAGAGACAATATAAACTTGCAATTCCGTGAATATCGCCGAATTCCGCAAACACCGAAATGCAAATAAACCGAGGTCGTATTTCGAACTTGTTCGGGTGAATGGGTTATGGTCACAAAGACCATAAAAATGTTGGTCGGCCCACGGCGAGCCGTTAAGGCCGCGCTGAACGCGTAAAATATATCAAACATAAAATTTATTTTCATCCCGAGAGCTACAAATCTAACTTTCATCCATTCAGCGGTTTCGAATTTGCTTGTGCTTGTATTAAATTATTTATGGTGAACCATTAACTTTTCCCTGGAGGCACTGAGGATTACTGAGGAACAGACCGCAATGGATAATGTGATCATATTTACATAACTGCACATTATTCGGATTAGAGTTTTCGGAATGAAGGGAAAACAGTGTTTCGCTATGGCGAGGTGCCAGAAGTTCTCTTCCACCGGTGACGGTGCGTTTTGAAATAGTGAACTCATTTTATTATACATATATACAGTTCCATGTTAAAAAAAACCATTTCAGAGTTTTTTTTTTCAATAAGATAGATATATATTATTTAAACTGCATGCCAAACAACTTTACACCCAATTATATATCTTCAGTCAATGTCATATTACATGAAATATATGATTTTGAAATACACGAAGTAGATAAACACCAACAATACGTGATGAGAATAAATGCCAGAAGTCTATTGAGGAAATTCATAATAATAGAAATTTCGTGTTTCTTTCTTTTATTCTGAAAAAAAAGTCAAACTATCAAATGAATATAAAATAATGAATGATATTCCTTTCATTTGCACCATACTCTTGGAGAACCCAGAGTGAATTCAAAAGAACACGACACATATCCAGCATAACAGTATGTATGTGAAATAAGGCAATGAAGAAAGTGTCCCATCCAAATCAGCGCTTTGTGGTGGATTCGTGGATCAATAATTTATACTTTTACTTTCACTTTCTCCTCAAGTTTGTTAGTTTCAATAAGGAAATGATGTTTTTTTCATGCAGCACTTCCTTTAGGAAACATCAATCATCAGAGTAATTGGATAAAAGGAGGATGGCCTGTTCTATTGGTGGATCTTGAAGTTTCTTTTAAGAGTTTTGAATTTTCTGTGGTGAATTGTTTCATGAACTAGAAGGTACCCCGATCCTGATGTAAACTTCTGAGAGAGAGAGAGAATGAGTAGGTTGGTGGGAAAGGCAGAGAGGCAGTGAAGAGGGGAAGGGCAAGGGCTGTGGGAGAGAGGGATGCGGGAAGGGGGGGGAGATATTGCATTCAGAGGAAATGCATTTCAATATCAATCTATGTTTGTGCACACCCAAATTTCATAACAGATGAAGACAGTACTGAAAGTTTGAAATTCACCAATAAAACAAGCTACATCCCCATTTGATCCAAGTAAACTTATGATTGATGTGCATGCGGCAAGGAAAATGTTGCATTGAAAAACAATATTTTCTTAGTGAAAATTACAAACTTGAAGTGAAAGTGAAAGAGATAGTTACCTATTGATGCATAAATCCACCTCGAAGCGCTGCTTTAGATGGAACACTTTCTTCATTGCCTTGGATTATATGATGACACCCATTTCAACTACACCTAGGTAGTTCGCCCCGGTGTCCCAGCAAGGTCACAATAGTCTCGCTTTTGCAACTTCGAGGAGAAGAATACGAAAGAAAGTAATGCTAAATCAAAATTGAACGAATCACTCGGCATACAGCTTATTGGAAATGGATATGGAGCTCACATAGTCCACAACCCAATCAAAACTGTCCCTGAATGTATTCCTGTTGATATCAAATGCTTCACAGTAAATATTTACTCATTTTTCTATAGCTATAGCGTCCGAGAAGAAGCATTAAAAGAGTAATGTGATTCTATTGAGATATTATCACAAACAGCTGGGCTACAGTAAAACAAGGTGGCTTGCGTTAATGCCCGCGCATGAGTGAGTTATAAAAATGTTTCAGCCTTTGAAAAACTATTTTCAGAGAATCGACATATGCCCCAATATTTTGAAGTCGTTTTTAGAAAATCCCAGCTCAGAATTTTGGATATATTTTCTGCACGCACAAGCAGCTGTGTTGACAGTCGAAGGACAAAATTTATCGGCCATAGAGTCTGCCAAGGAAATCAATCATTCCCGAGGTAACCTAGCACTTAGAGAGAATACGATTTTCCTTTCTCGCATCGTCCGTAACCTGCTTGTGAAATCAGTATAAAGAGGAGCTGCTGTTGAAACAAGAAAAGAATACTTGGAGCAGAGGTGTCAATTCAACACAGAACTAGAAGTGTTTGAATGGGCAATCAACAAGTGCCTACGAAATTTCGGAGAATGTTTCTACCGAAAACCGTTGGATCGAATTATTCCAGCAATTTCGTACCAAGAATCATCATTTAACGATTCTTCTACAATTATTGGGAATGTTATGTGTCTGCCCGGAAATAACGCACTTGTCGAAAAAATATGGACAAGTGATAAAACACAGGTATCGCAGTATGAAAAGCTATTTTGATTACGAAGATGGATATGAATAAATCATGTACTTATCTGAAAACAAGCCCCGATGTTTTGAAACGAATTTGTTCAGCCGACGAATAGAAAAATACTACTTAGAAGTCTCGCCATCACTGGGCCTTAGTAAGTCGTTGTGTTATTGTGTCTCAGATAATAATGAACTTGTGTAACAGTAATTTTTTTTTTAATTATATGTACCGCTTTGACGAAAAAGGAGAAGATATGAGAAAGGAAACACCAAAACCGATATTATTATGGAATTTTCTCATTAAACAAGTGACATTCATTCTCATTATTCCCAAACATGGCCTTTCGAATTATGATAATTGAACACTCGGTCATTCATGTGGAGAGAACGAAGTTGCGAGAAAATGTTTTTTGTTCCATCACAAGCTTTGCTAATTGGTCGGTTTTTTGGTATGTCAATTGTCAAACTCCCACGGATACACGACATTCGAAAACCAATACAGATGGGATGCATGCGCAGATCAGAAAATAGTAACCCGTAGCTCGTAGGAGTTTGGAAGTTGGGCAACTTTTCTGACGAGTTCCGACTTACGTTACCTGTATGAACGCTCATTGACCTCTTAACTTGTTCCGACTTATTTCTTACTTGAGAACTCCGACTTCTGAGTAGTGATTGCTACATGATTCCACCATTAGTTTCGCCATTTTTAAAAGCTCTCAAGTTATCCAAAACCTGAGTGAAACGGTGGTCAAGAAATAAGAAAACGCCGGTCAACTTCAATTTAGTTAGTGGCTCAATTCTCATTCTCTTGTATCGCCGATCATTCATTCTATTCAAGTCAGTTCCTTTTCTCTTTCCGTTTCATTCTCTGTACAGTCCACTCATCCTCGTACAGACGGAGTATCTGCTTTAGAGTTTTTCCGCTTTCACGTTTCTGAATATTTTTGACTCATTGATCAGCCTCAAATCATTCGTATTCGTGTTGAAAGTACGACATCACTATGAATGATTAACCTGGGGGTTGGCAAGGCTTATTGGTCATCCCTAAAAATAAAGATCGTCTCAAAATACGTCAGAACACTCAGGACCTCATTTTGTCCATTCTCAGTAATTAGATAATTGTGAAGCCCTTATTTCTACGAACTGGCTGCTCAATTAGTTAAAACTTTTCATGAAATAACTTATATCGAATAAGAGCTGTTTATTTTGATTAAACACATCATATACTGTACCAAATAATTGTGAAGCCCTTATTTCTACGAACTGGCTGCTCAATTAGTTAAATCTTTTCATGAAATGAGTTATATCGAATAAGAGCTGTTTATTTTGATTAAACACATCATATACTGTTCCAAATATCACTGAGACTCTATGAATTAGAAATGCATAAGCATTTCACCAGTGCCGTGCACAAGTTATTACATGCCCTTTCAAGTGAACTTTTCGATAATAAGTTCATGAATGGAAGTAATTTTCTGTTGTGATTGCTATTTACTCTACGCCGGCTGGTTTCATTTAGGAGAAGCGAGTTATTTTCTGAACAGTTCACACTTTAGTATACAAGTCTCGCAGGGTACATTTTAATGAAATAGTCCTGCTCTCACCGCCATTTTTCCTATTTTACTTCGTAATTAATTGGATCCTTCACCGAATTGGAAATCTACTCGAGAGTTTGGATTGAACACATTGTTCAGACGGCATATAGCAACTAGGAATGTGAATCAGCTTTCCGACAAAGCACAAACGTCTCAAGTGAAGTAATTGAGATGAAATTTGTATGCCCTCATATTTAGGTGCGTTTTGGTGAATCTTGCATAACTTTCAATGTTGAATATTGGTTATTGAGAATAACAGTTAGAGAAGAATCTTATGATGCACCCTCGAGATTTCTAAAATATCTAGGTACTGGTCATTCTATATGATATAATATTCAATTCCCGAAAAAGTTTCGAACAATATCGACTATTGAAAATATTCCATAATTGCATTAGGTGCATTCTTGAATATTTCTCGATAATCATAAATTCAAGAATCAATAGGCCACCTAAATACTGCCCTGCTAAGCCGAAACAAAAAAACTGAAAAATGAGAAATTGGTATTGGTCAGCTCAAAATGCATTTGTTCATCAATACTGTCAAGCAAAAATGACGTGTATAGCACCGAATACAGAGACAATATTGCCGTTTCCTACAAAGATATCGACTCATGCTCAGCAAATATACAACATCCATGCAATGCTTAGGAAAACGCAGTATTTCGATGTCAGTGACGGCGTTCTTCCTGAACACGCTTAAGTTACTGTGTTTTTACTAACGCGAATGACATTTTTTATGCCTGTTGAAACCTAAGGGGTTGATGGGTTTAACATCATACTATTTTCTCTAAGTTTGTGAGTTATTGGCTCTAGTCGATTGTGTGGTGGTTATGTCCAGAAAGCGTTTTGAAATTCGATATTGAAAACAAATCATCTAAAAAAATCGCAGTACGGCCTGTTTCCTAAACCACAGAGTCGAATTCTCTACTATATTGACCGCAATGACCACTTAGAAAAAACACAGTATCTGCCATAATTTTCAGTCTATAGCCCATTGGTTGATTTTTTTATACGAACATGTTTCACATGATACCAAATAATCATATCCAAAACAAAAATATTAGAAATGTTCAATTTAGAAGAGCTATGAAGGCAGAGTAGACCTGATTGTTGTCAGAAAAATTTCAAATAAAGAGAAATTATCAGCTATGCGGCAGAAATGTTTCACACGAGTGATAATCGACTGGAATTAGATACTCTGATTAGATAGTTTGAGACCATGCGATCGAATTCAACAAATCATAAAAACATTTCAGTAGAATCAGGTATAGCCTATGCAAAATCAATTCGAACAGTGGAGCAACTACTAGTGCACCGGGTCTGATAAATTTACTAATTAATTTTATATGAAACCTCCCACATACAAATAATAATAATGAAAAACCGTTATACTTGCCGCTAATGCCATATAGAGAAACTGCCAACGATTTTTGTACATTATTAGTTTCAATGCCATTTGAATTGACTTTAAGAGTGGATTTCGGTAGTGTAGTGGCAAGTACGTCCGCCTATTAAGCGGATGACCGGGGTTCAATTCCCCACCGCGCCAACGAGCTGGGATTTACACGTTAATCGCTAAGGCCTAGTTAATTCATTGCTCGCACAAGTTGGGAAGATGCTTTTGTTCGACTTCTCAAATCTGAGTAATACAAAGTAATCCTTTCTATGAATCATTATGAAAAGAGTGTTTTGACAGTTCCATCAATTTTGCGTCAAATTCGATTAGTTTCAATGTATACGTCAGGTCTAATAGTAGATTATACCACGAATCGATAATGACAGCTGTTAATCTCGGGAAACCCAGCCGCGTCAG
The DNA here is from genome assembly GCA_032362365.1 of Zygogramma bicolorata. Lineage (NCBI taxonomy): Eukaryota > Metazoa > Arthropoda > Insecta > Coleoptera > Chrysomelidae > Zygogramma > Zygogramma bicolorata. Next base: position 64,623 of record JAVJAQ010000273.1, read on the forward strand.
CGGCAAGGGAGTAATATTCCTAGAGAATAATAGTAATTATTGCGAGTAGTGTACTCTACTTTATTTACGACTGATTTATTCATCACAAATAAATGATTCATTACTTTCATTCATATAAATACAAATACACAAACACTACCTACGCATTCGACACGGTTTTTTTGGAGTTTGGTTATATCGTTTCCAGGGTGATATTCAATTCGAGAAATTTTGTGATAGGACTACGAGAGGAAAGAAAGACTATTACTATCAATCCCTCGCCATTATTCCCTGAGGAAATAATATATGTCATTACAATCCAGAAACCATTGGCATAATACTTATATCATATGTATCAGTCGTAAATAAAATAAATAATCCAATAGTCCAAGAATTCTTTTGAAATTTTCTCGAATAGCTTACTTTCAGATCACTGTCTTTCAGCTCAAGACGTCGGATAATCATTAGGCAACGTTCTTTCAGGAATCGATATTGATATTATCACGTGATGATGGGTGCCATGGGCGATGCTTTTTGGCCAAGATGTATAGAATTCCTGGTTATATCTCTGATCGATATCGTTTCGTCAAAATCTCTTGACCCTATCAATCAGATTGGACTAATTTACTGCAAATTTCGACAGATGGTGCAAGAATCAAATTGTGTCAACTTTCGAGGTCTGCAATTAGTATCAAATCAAATATATTAATTTCACCATTAATTCATTATTGTTTTCAATCAGTTATTTGTTATTATTTGTTTGATTGTAGTATTTGATACCGATGTTTGCTTAGTTATCATTTCTTTTTTTCCGACAATCTGATCAATCTCCTATTAGTTTTTGGATACTTCTGATTTTCTCAGACATAAACAAACAGTAGCCAACTGATATTATTTTTGTTCTGTTGTTGCTTGATATCCAATCCCCAGGAACCTAATATATTATCGACTAGAGTTGATGAGGATATCAACTGATCGGTACTCCGAACAAATAATCGTTTTCCAAATAAAAATAAAAATATTGTCAGTTGTTCGATCGACTATACAACTACTAACTCATTATGTGAGACGTCAAGGCTTCCACTTGCTGCTTGACTCCATATGTAAAGGAATGTGTATTCCGCCCAATCTCTATTATCAAGTAAACTGTACTTTCTATCTTGGCTATGACTGCTGAAAATAATTCTTAAGCATGATGACATCCTATGATTTCGATCAAAACAATACCGAAACTCCAGATAACATCAGTGGATATTGAAATGGTCAGATATATATCAAAAGAATTCTTCCAAAAACACCACTCATCAGTAATCTATCTGTCTGCATTCATACGTCATAGGTTCACTTACTGGGGAAAAAGTCTTAGAGGTCATGATTTCACTAGTTGTTCTCACTCTCCAAATGTCGTGACTGCTACGTCATGATTGTCAATTTTCGAATGAATTGATGTAACCGTGAACAGAAATCATTAAATCAACACCATTACCATTATGGAGAATATAATGATATCCTGTGTATTACATGGATTTTTCTATTGAAGTCAGTTTGAGACTTTCAAAATTCCCTACACCCCTTTATCGTAGAGGATGGCATTCTTTAAATACCCCAATACAGCTTCTTGAATTTTATTCAGCCTAATTGTGTGAGACGTACCTTGTCAGACGTAATGGAAATCTCATCGTGTCTCTCAATAATTCAAAGAATGCGAACTGCATCCGAAGTGTTCCGTTTACCCCGTATTCGCTCTGCTTGAAGTAGTAGCTTGCTTGTTGATGACTTAAAAGCTTCTTAGTGGAAAAATTAGACTGAATAATTCAGTTTTCAAGAGCGAGAGCTAAATTCGACAATTCTTGCGACATAAATTACAGGAAAACACGGCATTTCAATATCCTCTTTTCGTTAATTCAGTTTGCACATGCATAATTCATTGCTGACAAAATTTCCATTGTTTTCCCTAACGTATTTTAGCGTTGTCAAAACGATGTTTACATTAGCGTTGTAGAGAGTGAAGTGATATTTATTTATAATCCAGGTGCGTACATATAGTTTTTGTGTGGATGAATTTATGTTTATATTAGTCGGAAACTTCAGATGCATTTTCATTGTCAACTGGGAAATATTCTCATTCCTGCTTGTATAGCGGAAAACGTGTCGCGGTATTAGTGTTATCATACGGGAAACTAGCAACTTTTGTTCGAAATGAAAGTATGTCGGCCTCTTCAATTCAATCCTTCGAATAAATAGAAGATATCTTTCATTTAATGCATACCTATTACTATATCATTTAGTAGAGGCAATTATTAAGACAAAGTTTTTCAACAAAACGAACATATAAATGAAATCAGTTACTAGAATCATGACCGATATTTCAGGATTGAATGATGGTTAAATCAAGCATGTCACTTCTCGAAGAAGCCGATATCTTGTAACCCAATATTATGATTTGGATATGATTTGAACCTCCAACACAAGTGAAACCTTTCACAACCACCAAAACTTCAAACTTGAGTGACTTGCACTTTGCACTCGTTCTGTCAACAGTGTTCACATATTCAGAAAAGGAAATGATTTTGGAAAAATATTTGTTAAAATGGGTTTTCTGGTAACCAGCTAACGACCCACTGCCAATGTCAACCATTAGAAGTCGACTCTTGTGCGGGCGAGGATCAACGAGGCCTTACCTTCAAATGTGTGAATCGCACACTGTGGTTCTGTGGCTGTGGATCAAATCCTTATCTCTGAGGGACGGACATGTTTCGAAAAAACTTCTTTCTTGAAAATTACTTATTTTTCAGTAGAACGTTCGTCGACAAGTGAATCAGTGTGGCGTTTCGTAAATGAACTCTGTCAAGGGAGGTTTCAGTGTCAATATATTGAAACTTGCTATTCCCACGGGGACTTCTACCTCGATGGTGGGATTCTCTCACAGGAAACTATGTTATCACAAAAATTTGTTCTTCAATTTCATAGCGGAAAATGAATCCTGTTATCATAATCATAACAATAGTATATTATGCAACCATTATGTTATGTTGGTTGATAATAGGCACGATCATTACCAGTCAAGAGGAATATCACAACAATTATAAGTGAAAGTGTAACAGGAATTTGTTTTCAAAGAATTTGCATGAATATTAGGTGCATTTTTTCTGATATACCATGAATGATATATCAAAAAGAAATTTTGAGTCGATCGTATCTCACATTAAATCAATCCAAGACAACAGTGAATTACCCTCGAATATTTCTGAAACGGATTGATCATTGACTTTCTAACACTCAGTTGATTGAATTTGGAAACCTGTCGGATCTCTCTTGCTCAGGGATATTTTTTCAATAGAACAGTTAAGCTTTGGAACTCCTTGCCAAAAGAGGTTTTTCCTTACAAACTTCGGAAATTCAAAGTAAATGTTAATTCATATTTCCTGTCCCTTGATTCACGCGGTGTTCTTTGAACATTACAGGTCTTTCCATTCGTGTGAATCTGCATATAAAAAAATACAGAATTCAGAAAACCACAAGATAATCGGATGCCAGTTGAATCATGAAAGCAATATTTATTTATATTATCTAACCACATCAATAATTTCCATAATAGCCACCACAGAAATTGAACAACGGCCCCCCACCGAAGAGCCTGTTGGTCTGCAGCAAAAATTACTCCATTAGTATTACTTATTGGATTTTTCGAAATTCTAATTTTTCAGGATTCCGAACTTCCTACCGCACCATGGGTTCACCGTTGTTCTGATTGAATAGAATCTGACAGAATTGAAAATCAATCAAAACGGAATGAAATGAAAATCGAATTGTCATGGTATTCATTATTTATTTTATTTATTTATACGCTCACAAAAAAACATAATGTACTTATAGATGATCATCGGTGTGAAAACTACACTTAAAATAATAACATATACAAAAATAATAACTTATAAACATACAAAGTTGACAACCATCTCAATACTCAGAATCTCACTGAACACTTACTAAATAGGTATATATCACCGGTTGTCTCTTTGGTTGATTTTAGGAACTTGAAATCTTATTTTATTGATGAAGGAACATTTGCTGTATCTCGAATTGTTAAGGATATTATAAATGAATAGCCAACAACTCAACTACATTTTCATTTCAGACTTATTACATCAAATTCAATCAACATACTATTATTACATGAGATCATGTTGTGGGGGTTTCTATCGTGGACTTTCGATGCCTTAGGAATCTTTAATGTACTTTGTTGTGTATAACCCGACTCCATGGTTTCATAGCCACTGCCATATCTACATTCATGGTCACGGAACTCACGGTTGACTTGACGTTGACAAGTGAGACTTGTTAGAGGCATCTGGCAAAAGGGCTGTGGCGTGGGGTAGATGGCGATTTGTAAAGAATTCCAATAAATGGCTGTAGCTGTAGTTGTGGTTTATTCTACTTAGTAAAGAACCCAATTCCATAAAAGATACAACATTGGCGACGAGGATTGTCAAGGAATAGTAGCAACGAAATGGCGCAAATAGGAAATGTGAAGGAATTCGACCCCAATACAGAAGTATTTACCACATACTTAAAAAGGCTCAAACTGTATTTTACAGTAAATGGAACACCGGAAGAGAAAAAGAAAGATGTTTTCTTGCTATTATTGGGCACAAAAGTGTATGATACATTATCCAATTTAATAATACCAAAACAACCAGAAGACCTGACTTTCACAGAGGTCGAGGAAACTCTTAAGGAATATTTTCAACCCACAAAACTGGTAATCGCTGAGAGGTTTCGGTTCTGGAAGAGGGAACAACAACAAAGTGAAACCATGAGTGAATATGCTGTCGAGTTGAAAAAGTTAGCAAGTACCTGCGAATTCGGTGAATTTTTATTGGAAGCATTACGAGACAAATTTGTAACTGGGCTCAAAGACGAAAAAATACAGAGAGAAATGTTAGTAAAGAATAGAGATTTTTCTGAGGCATTAAAGGTTGCTATATCACAAGAATTAGCAGAAACCAAAGCACGAGAAATGCAGAGTGAAGAAGTGAATTTTTCAAAAAAAAATAAAATTAGAAGTAATAGGAAAGAGGAAGAAGAGCAATGCAGCTGTTGTGGAAAAAGGCATTATGGTATATGTAAATATAAGGACTATACGTGCAGGAAATGTAGAAAAAAAGGACACTTGATGAAGACATGTAAAGAGAAGTTCGTCAAATATGTAGAAGAAAGTGAGGCCGAAGAAGATGAAGAGGTAACAGATCAATTATATTATTTGGCTAAAGGAGTATTTTCAATAAGTAGTAGTTTTACTATAAAAGTGAAAATCAATTCAAAGGCTTTTGAAATGGCTATAGATACAGGGGCTTCCGTGTCCCTCATTAGTGAAAACCACTATAGGGATCACTTTAAGGAGTTTGAGATACTACCAAGTAATATAAAATTATATACATTTTCTGGTCAATTTTTAAAAGTATTAGGTAAAATATGTGTACCTGTAAGCTATAGACATGTAAAAACTGAGTTAGATTTATTAGTGGTTAGAAATGATTCTATTCGAGATAGTCCAATGCTTATCGGAAGGAATTGTGAATAATATTGAAGTTAACAATGAAAATAAGTCGGAATGTGTAGACAAGATCATATGTGATTTTAAAAAGAAATATTCTGTATTTGCCAAAGGTAATGGTAAGTTTATAGGTCCAAAGGTAGATATAATACTGGAAGGTAACCCCACTCCTATTTTTTGCAAAAGTCGACCTGTCCCTTACTCTCTGAGGCCTATTGTATCAGCGGAATTAGATAGATTGGAAAAATTGGGTATCCTGGAAAAGGTTACATATTCTAAATGGGCTTCTCCGATAGTTGTTGTAGAGAAGGCAACTGTAGCGGGCGAAAAAAAGGTACGTATATGTGGGGATTATAAAGTATCAATTAATCCAGTATCTAGAACTGAACATTATCCTCTGCCCAATCCAAATGACATATTTGCTATGCTGTCAAAGGGTAATATTTTCACAGTCATAGACTTGAAAAATGCATACCAACAGTTGGAGTTATCTGAAAGATCGCAGGAATTAGTAACAATAAATACACATAAAGGATTGTATAGGTATAAGTATATGCCGTTTGGAATTACGAGCGCTCCAGCTATATTTCAGGCAACCATGGATAAAATGTTGGTTGGATTGAATAATGTCTGTTGTTATATTGACGATATATTAATTTGGGGTCAAAACATAAACGACTGTAAACTGACTGTAGAAGAAGTACTAAAAAGGCTTAGTGATAATGGTTTGAAAGCATCAATTGAAAAGTGTCATTTTTTCAAAGATACAGTAGAATATTTAGGAGTGAAAATTTCTAATAAAGGTATTCAACCAACTGAGAAGGGTATTAAAGCTATTCAGTATGCACCCAAGCCACAAGACTTGACCACTTTGAGGTCTTTCTTAGGGTTAGTAAATTTTTATGGGCGCTTTATACAAAACCTGTCAACTAAACTAAGACCACTTCATGAGCTTTTAGAAAAAAATAAACCTTTTAATTGGAATAAGGAATGTGAAGAGTGTTTTGAAAGATTCAAAAATATTATCACTAGCAGTAATATATTAACGCATTATGATCCAAATAAACAGCTACTTTTAACATGTGATTCATCTGCATATGGTGTTGGAGCGATTTTATCGCACATAGTTGAGGGTAATGAGAGGCCTATATGCTTTGCGTCACGTACTCTAAATAAAGCGGAAAGGGGGTATTCTCAATTGGAAAAAGAAGCTTTAGCAATTGTGTTTGGGTTAAAACGCTTTCATTTATTTCTGTATGGTAGAAAGTTTTTAATCAATACCGATCATCAACAGTTAGAAACAATTTTTCACCCGAACAAAAGTATACCCACATTGGCAGCAGCAAGAATTCAAAGGTGGGCTGTATTAATGTCGTCATATAACTATGTGATCCGTTATAAAAAAGGTAGTGACATAGCTCATGTAGATGCATTGTCGAGGTTACCCCTACCTGAAACAGAGAGGGAAAATGAAGTTGAGATTAATTATTTTGCAAATATTGATGAAATACCGCTGTGTGCCACAGATATCGCTGAAGAAACTCTAAAAGACCCAATACTTGTAAATATTTTAGAATTAACTTTATGTGGCTGGCCAAATTCAAAACCCTCCAATATACAAAATTGTTACTGGCTGAGAAGGAATGAACTTTCAGTATTAAATGGATGTTTACTTTGGGGGCGAAGAGTTGTCATTCCTGAAAAATTGAGATCAAAATTACTATCTTTGATACATGAGCAACATCCAGGTATCGTGCGCAGTAAAATGTTAGCTAGAAGTTCAATTTGGTGGCCGGATATTGACTATCAAATTGAACAGTTCATAAGAAATTGTCACATATGCCAACAATGTGATAATGCCAAATCAGAGCCTGCTACAAACTGGCCTCCATGTTCGAGAATTTTCGAAAGGGTTCACATAGATTTGGCTGAGAAAAAAAAGAAATATTACTTAATTTTGATTGATTCGTTTTCAAAATGGGCGGAAATGAAATATTTATCATCAATTACTTCCCAAGCAGTCATAGAACAGTTACGTTCCATATTTTCAAGCTTTGGACTGCCTGAAAAATTGGTTTCCGATAATGGGCCTCAATTTTGTTCAAGTGAATTTGAAACTTTTACCAAAAACAATGGGATTTGCCATATTAAAACTCCTCCATACCATGCCAAATCAAATGGGGCAGCAGAGAGGACAGTACAGATTCTAAAAAAACAACTACTTGTGTCAGACTTAGAAAATAGTAATATATATTAAAACAAAAAGGGGAGAGAAAGTGAACTGGGAGGTAGGAGAAGTTGTGGCAAAGGTCAGCTCTTATACGTACATTGTAAAATCTAAAGGGGTTGAATCATTATTACATATAGACGATATGAAACCCAGGTTAAGCAATGAATCAGAACCTAATGATAAAAGTATAAGAGAAAACATGCATCAGCCTGGTCTCAAGTTACCGGAATGTGGTGATCCACGTAAGAATGTATTTAGTGAACCTAAGTATCCAACTAATGAACCTTCTAGTTCCAAAAATGAATATTCAGTAGATCCTAACAATATTGAGCCAGTTATTAACAATGATCCATCTGATTCTCCGCAGCGTAACCTTTCTGAACCCAATTTCAGTCCAAGACGTTCATCACAATATGAAGATAAAAAAAATGTTCCACCCAATTCTCTTCAATGTTCAAAGGTTCCTCCTGAAGCCATTATTAATCTAAGACGTTCATCACGAATAAAAAAACTTCCGAATAGATTAGACCTGTAAACTTGCTCTTCCTTCGCTTCAATAATCTATTGTAATCTTTTGGTTTAGTTGTTGGCATAAAATGTTTCAAGTGTAGTTCTAGGGTTAATAATGTAGGAGAAAGGAATGTTGTGTATAACCCGACTCCATGGTTTCATAGCCACTGCCATATCTACATTCATGGTCACGGAACTCACGGTTGACTTGACGTTGACAAGTGAGACTTGTTAGAGGCATCTGGCAAAAGGGCTGTGGCGTGGGGTGGATGGCGATTTGTAAAGAATTCCAATAAATGGCTGTAGCTGTAGTTGTGGTTTATTCTACTTAGTAAAGAACCCAATTCCATAAAAGATACAACATACTTTACGTGTTGTACTTGTTCGTTCTAAAATCGTTCTTGTTCGTTTCCTTCAACCAGCTGACGAATGTTAACCCTCAGAAGTCGAAACTTGTGCGAGCAATGGGTTAACGAGGCCTTACCTTTCAACGTGCGATTACCCTGCATGGTGGCCCGGCGGAGAATCTAGCTCCGGTCTTCCACTGGAAAGGCGAATGTGCTAACCTCTACACTAACGAGAACCACAAACACTTTACGAGTAAAACCCAATAACTAACACTTACAATGAACAGTGACATTCTATCATTACTCAACCACCCAATAAGACACTGAACTTAGTCACTCTGAAGTTCATTGAAATCTTCAAAGCATTTCATATTATGTTTCAACAGCTTGAATTCATCTGAAAACGATAGACTTTCTGAGAACCTTACATAATATGATAGGTCATTAATGAAGATCACATATAACAGTGGACCAAGACTACTACCCTGTGTTACTCCAGAGGTCGTCATGTACTCCCTTGACATACAATTACCAACTTTGACCTATTGAGGCCTCCTGATAAGATATAGGATTCACTAGCTTGCATGCATCCACCAATAATCCAAATTTACTCATTTGTTTACAAGAAGACCATGGTCTATCTTAATGGGATTCCAAGATAAGCGGTATGCCCTCTGGTGCCCTCTGTCTTTCAAAAACGAACAATTCAACCTTTTTCTTTCCATCCCGAACATTACCTACGCTTTTGTCGACGTGATTTATAATGGCGCTCTTGAAACTAGACTTCTATTTATCTTTCTTCCGTAATTAGATGCAAAGTTTGTTGAAGTTGGAGTCAACAGGCAGAGAGATTCGTGACTCCAAATGGAATTTCATGATCCTGATACTGGAAACTTTCGGAGCTTCCTTCATGCAGAAATTAATAAAAAGGGTTTCGTTCCTCTTCTCGGCCGTTGTTTCCAACTCTTTCGATTCAAGTGCGAGTACTTGCAAGCGTGTTGATCATCCAGCTGTTCAAAGAAGTTTGCTGATGTTATGCTTGAAGTAAAAGTTCACCGAGTTGATTCCATAAAAGGAAGCCATTTATTATTTTTTGTAGAGTTCTGTTGGTTTTTATTTCTACACAGATTACAGCCATATTTCTAACATCCAGTGTCAAATTTCCCACAAATATTCAAAGGAATCAGATTCAATGACACCCAGTATTAGCATATTATTTATCCAGTAGGAAAAGCTTAACATTGCAAGACTATGAAGAACACGGAACTCGGAAATCTGGTTTTCCTTCGAGGTATACTCACTATTTTCTTACGAATAGTTCAAAAATAACAATAGAAAAAGTGGTTTCTTATTCAACTTGGCTGAATTGTTTACAAATGAGACTTCCTGATAATACATTAATGAACCATTCTCAACAGATTTGTTGGATGGGAATATCATCTAACTTTTTCCTTGACAATCTTGTCAGAAATCATAGTTTTTTCGCAAATCGTTCGTCAATAATAGTAAGCACATTTTACCCATAGGAGAGTATTGCGATAGTTATTCAAGTGATATTTTGAGTTGTGTACTACTAAAGTACACATTTCGAAGGTTCTTGAAGTAATGTCTTCGAAGTAATTGTTTCATATGCTCAATTGTGGTTGAAAGTGTTCCTTGATGAATGGTAATGGTTAATATTATAGACAATGGAATTCCGAACCATTACCATTGTTTCATATATTCAAATATAAATATTAACGAGCAAATTTTCTTGAGTAATTGGTTTGTAGGAATATCACACTTCAAGATACTATCTTCAATTATACCTGAGTATTCAATATGCAAAACCTGTGAAATACTCTTTTGCTCTCTAATACTGTATTGGTTCGAAGTTGAATTGATGAGACTTGAAATTTTTTGTTTGCTGAGGGAAATTGGAGATGATCGATATTTGACGGTAACTCCTGCGAATTTCCTGCGGTTTGTTTCGATTTGAATAATTTTTTCTGTAAATTCTCTCAAAATTTTCCACATTTCCTTAGAGTCATTTTCATTTTCCGATATTTTTATTTTATAATATCTATTCTTTTATAATTTCAGTTACATATAAGTTTTGTAAATTTTGTTCAGCAATGGCGTCTGATATTTTTAACATACTTTGCCGTATTTGAATATACATATAGTATATATATCGTATTCATGCGATGATCATAAAAAAATAAGGGAGGTTTATAATCGATTTTAACATCTGTTCCTTGATAAAGTGTTGGAAATTTGGATTTTTCTCGACTATCGCCATGATTTGGAATATTTTTGACAAGTTTCTCTCATGTGTAAAGAACAAATGAGAAAGCAAAACACAGCGTTTTTCTCTGATTCGGTAGTTATCGCCTTTCAGAGACGATTGGCAAATTTCACCTTTTTGCACTATCAAACTTGTGAAACACACTTGTCACTTCTTACCTTCTCACATCTACTCCGATTTAGCGGCATAAAGTATTATGGCTATAGCGGTGTAAATTACAAAGAAGTTCTTTCATCCGTCACAGTGTAATCGAATATTGAATACGAATGTATCGGGTACATTTGTGGTGTAATTGAACAACACGGATGGTTTTAAACACGTTTGTGTCAGTGTTTCGAGTAGGTTTACCTCCTGTTCATTCTTTCCGTTGAAGCTGATTTGTTATAGTAGTTTTCACAATAAATGGTATTGACTGAAGGATTATAATAAAATCAATTAGACCCTTAAGTTGTAAAATTCGAGATGCACATCATAAATGTAAAAGGACCAGTAATTTTGTTTCTCAGAGAGGGATTGTAGATGATTACAGCTTACACTTATTATATATACATTTTAGTCTTTGTATTTCATTGGAAGTGTCACATGTGTTACGGCGTGCAATGATTTTATAACATTTATTTGTTATTACAGACATTAATAGCAAATATTTTATACCGCAATGTACAGAATAGGCAGTATGTGGCGTCCGTGGATAAGAAGTAATAGTGCTTCTTCCAGTGGTTCGTTAAAGAAGAATCACTTATCTTGTGACGCGAAAATAATTTTCGAAAATGTGTATAGTTCCTTACTTCAGCAAGGATATAACGCGGGTGCTGCAGCAAAAGTGACCAGTAATTTGACGAAGGTGCCTCTTACTTCAGTTAGACTTTGTTGAATTGTTGAAAATTCCATGGAATCAAGAAAAAAGCGTAAAGATTCCGGTATCGAAAGTCTAGACGATTGGGAAAAAGATTTGATAAGGCAAAAAATCTACACTATGTACGATGAGCAGCGTGTCCCTACAATCAAAAGTCTCAAACAGCGGCTCATCAATGACGAAACTCACATCAACTGTGGCCTCACTACTCTTTGGCAAGTTCTGTCTGCAATGGGCTTTAAATATCGCAAAATTGACAAGAGGCAAGTAATAATGGAATCCACACGTTTAATAAACTGGCGTTCTGAGTATATAACGTCAATAAGAAAATACCGGTCTGAAAATCGGCCAATACTCTACCTCGACGAGACGTGGTTTGACACGCATGACACCCCTTCCAAAGGATGGTCTGATTCCTCTGATAAGTGTAAAACAAAAGTACCATCAAATAAAGGGAAGAGAATCGCCATATTACAATGGTTGGATCCCAAACGCTATGTGGCTTTCTGCCAAAAATATTAAGGACTCTTGTGTTGATTATCACGAAGATACGACAGCAGAGCTTTTTGAAGATTGGTTTAAAAATTGTCTGTTACCCAACATTCCGCCAAACAGCGTTATAGTAATGGACAACGCAAGCTATCATAGTCGACAATTGCAAAAAATTCCTGGCTCAAATAATACGGAATTGGAGATTAAAAACTTTATGGCTGCAAATGACATATATTTTGAGGAAAATTATACAAAAAAGAACTTTTACAAGTGCTGCAGTCATTTTCTTTAAAAGAAACGTATGTTTGTGATACAATTGCAGAAGAATTGGGACATACAGTGTAACGACTACCTCCATACTACTGCATGTTCAATCCCATAGAGCTTAAATCAAGCGTGCGCGTAAAAAATACTTTTCCGACTTTAAGTGGTAGTGTGGTAGAATTAATTAGGAACTGTATGAATGACATTCCTACCGAGAGTTGAAAAAGTTCTGTTAGTCATGTTATAAATGTTGAAAACTCGTACCTTTCTGTAAAATCAATTGCGCCAATTATAATTGATTTCGATGAGGATAGCGATAGCGACACTGAACTAAATATAGACTAGAATTGTAACATTTAAATAAATAACTTGTATATCTCCAACATTATGCAAAATTCAAATTCCTTAAGTTCGACCCTGTAGCACATTTGCATCTTCTATTAGATGATTTTCTACACAATGGGATTAAATCGGGTACTTTATTGCAGTTAAAAAGCCAATACCATTTACTGTGAAAAATACTATAGTTATCGTACACTATAGAATCGGCAACCTATGACTCACTTGCATATTTGTATTCACTTTAGACAGACACTACATAAAGCTTCTTCCAATTAACCTAAGAAAAATTTTATGTGTCTAGTGGGGAGACATTCGATGAAGTCGCTCTCTCATACAACCCCCTCAGATACCTAACAGATTACCTATAATTAATAATCATAACTGTGTCACGAAATAACTACCTCATATGATTGAATGTCCTTAAAGCTGTCTATTCATTATTGAAATTTTTTTTTTCTGTGGAGAGAACGCAGTATTGAGGAACTATTTTTATTATTCTTATGTTATCCTGGTGAATGAAATTTTGTTACAAATCGCTCTCTTACTCTGTTTCAACAGAAATTGTTTTTGAGAGATGTATAATATTCCTTTTTATTGTTGTCGTTTTGAGAAAAAATATTGTTTTGTGCCTTTGTAAATTGGATGCAACCTCCTTTATCTATGAATATTTTGATGAAGAAAACATGATATATTTTCGAAAAATCAAGTGGTGTATCCATCTGCACGGATCATGAACAATGGCGTGACTGGAAACAATCTTTATTATTTCCTGTACCAATAGTGTATTACAGAAGATAGCACATTTCCTAGCAGGCCTACCGGAGCTTTACTCTCTCTTTTTGAAAAAATAACAGCAAAGCACGTAATCTACTTTGTTATTATTAGTTATTATCCTAAGTTTCGAAACATTTCAATATTTTCTTTACTCATTTGTAACTCTTGTGAAAATACTAGTACGTTAGATGATCCTTTGGCATAGAGTGAGCTAATATGCTATGATTTCTTTTCTATACCTTTTGTGCTTACTTTTACTTCTACTAGCCAGGTACAGAATACAAAACTCATTGGTATAAGAATTGTAATTCTTTAGGAACAATTATATCTATTTATCTATCTATCGACCGTGCTGGGTAATCGCACGTTGATAGGTAAGGCATCGTTGATCCATGTTCGCACAAGTTTCGACTTCACGCTGGTTCACGGAAACGAACAATCTACCAAAAGTCACAGAACATGTCGAACATTACCAATTTTTACCTATCTGTGTTTTTCGTGCTACATACTGCTCATCTTCTTCTGGTGCTATGAAATGGGCTGAACAATAATTTCAGAAATTCTGCAGGTATATATGGTTTGTGTTTTTTATAGCGATGGAAATATGTGGATTTCTGATTTTTCATTGAAATTTCCTTTGTTGCTGTTAGGAGCATTTCAATAATAGCCTATCTGAAATCTTTCTTCATTTAATTCCGAGACTGATCCACTGAAGATATAGTTTCAGATGGAATTCCTTCTTTAGACATCAATGCTCTTATATACGGAAATTACATTGGTTCATCACTCATTAAGTTTGTGACTTTTAGTGGCAAGTAGTACGGATGACTATAAATCTTTTACTGAAAAAAAAAGCTGCTCATCGAAGTTATCTTCACTAACAACAATGTTATTATATTGTAGGTTCACATGAACGATTCTTATTTTTTAATGTCATGATTGGTTTAGTCGAACTTATTTCGTTTCGTATTATTTTAATATTCTCTGCAGTGTATAATCATTTCATTCATAAATACTCTCAGTTTTCTCCTAAATTGAAGATACAGTCTTCCTCAAACTGATACTAATCCTTCTGGCAGAAAATCGAAATAAATTGTTTACTGTACCTGACTGAGAAATCATATTTTCCACATGATATATCAGATGAAGTACATTTGCCACAGTCATAACTCGAATGGTAAAAATATACAACTCGCAATTGAAAATAAGGAACGGAGTCAAAAAAATGTCTAAAATGCTTATGATCATACGATATATGAATAGAGTGAGGGAGGAATTTTGGTTAGACAGTGGTCGATCTCAATTCAAAATTCACTTTGAAGATTAATTTCATACTTCGATGCACTGCCTACCTTCGAAGAAACGTCACTGAAAATTGAATCGTTTCCATACTTCTCTTCCGAAATCAACTGCTTACTACGAATTCAGTGTAAACTTCAAATACCCCGTGGAGGTCTATAAAATAACTCGCTCTCGTCATTTTCCTCGTACTTCATCAACAGATGGCGCTTACATTGCAAATATTTTCTCCGGAAATATGAGGTTTGAACGGAAATTTCTTCAGCGAGAAAATCTCATATCGTCGGCAACAGAAGGAGACAAGCATAAACGTTATGACTGAGTTTGTAAATGTTCAAAGTTCGTTAAAAATGTTCGAAATCGAATGTTCAGATGTCGTTTGTTCGTCTCTAGATTGCTCATGAAATTTTAAGTTTATTGATTCTTCTGCAGCGCTATCGGTTCTTCGGCTCGTAACTGAGATTTCATTAAATTTCATGGTTTATCGGTTTTATTGAACACGGCTTCACGTTACGAATTCATTCGAAATGAAATGATTGGTTGTTTGTTTGAGAAGACGAAGTATCTCATTTTCTCGAAAGTATTTCGATTTCAGTGGATTTAGATCGATACTTTGAGCTCATTATGATCTGTCTCAACCTCAGAAAACCAATCATTTTACAATCCATTCTCTGAAATGAGTTATGTTACGATCTAGACAAAACTCAAGAAGCAGAACAGTAGAAATTTCAAACTGAATTCATGCGATATTCACGCTAATCAAAAATATTCGTTTTTCGTTATTCGACGAATATTGTTGAACTTTTTTTTTCAAACAGTACTATGAATTGAAATTTTTCCTAGAGATCAATTACCCTAATACCAACCTGATATTTTTGCATTCCACGCGCGCTTCGCTAATAAAAACATCTTCTCCTGAAGATGCTAACCTTGATAGCGAAACGCGCGTTCAGTCCAAAAATAATCGAAGATTGTAATATATTGCAACGACAGTTAGAAAATATACAGAGGTGGTGTGAAGTCAACAATCTATATCTCAATGCATCCAAGTGTAAAGTAGTGACTTATAGCAGGAAAATGTCAGTCATTCAGTACAATTATCGATTAGATGCCATTTCACTTTCACGTGATAAATCAATAAAAGATCTTGGTGTATATTTTGACCAGAATTTATCATTTTCCAATCACATCAGATTGAAAGTAAATGAATAATTGAGAGCTTATGGCTTTATTGTTCGCAATTGTAGATCTTTCTCAAACATAACTGCTCTAAATTCTCTTTATGTAGCTTACGTAAGGTCAAAATTAGAATATGGCTCTGTCGTATGGTCTCCTTTTTATAATTGCTATAATACGTTAATTGAAAAAGTTCCACGTCGTTTCCCAAAGTTTATTTACTTCAAATCTTTTGGTATCTATCCTGAGAGGGGTATTCCATATGAATTTCTCAGCACAACATTCAATATAGAAAGTCTTGAGCTACGTAGAAAATTTGCTGGAATAATTTTTCTATATAGGTTACTGCACAAGAACGTGGATGCTTCAGAGGTTTTATCTGTCATAAATTTCTGTGTGCCTCAGTTTAGAACAAGAAGTACAAAAACTTTTTATTGCCAACTGGCCAAAAATAATTTGTACCTCAAGTCACCTATCTATAGTATTTGCAATAATTTCAGTTCAATATCAAATCTGTGTGATATCAATTTTGATTCCCTAGAATATATTGTAAAAACTGCATCCCAGTTTTTCATGAAGAATTCTTAATCTTGGTGTAGTATTATTTTATAGGTTTATTTGTTTTCCTTTTCCATTGCTCCATTTTCATATCTATTTTGTTCATCTTTTTCACAAATTGTAACTTCGTAGTTATAAGCACCTATTACTCATTAACATATGTAGTTAACCCTGCAAATGGTTTTTAACTGTTGGGTAATAAAGGCTATTATTATTATTATTATATCAGTTTGCTGTTAGGTTAATTGATCTCTAGGATCAACACCTCCTGAAGATACTAACCTTGTTAGCGAAAGGCGCATTGAGTGCAAAAATATCACTTTAGTGTTAGGATAATTGATCTCTAGGATCAACATCTTCTCCTGAAGATGCTAACCTTGTTAGCGGAACGCGCGTCGAGTGCAAAAATTTCAGTTTGGTGTTAGGGTAATTGATCTCTAGGAAAAGTTTCAACTTTTACAACGAAGGTTTCAATCTCATCGTTTATTTAGTTCTATCAATGGGAATTCCACAGTTTTTTTTAAAATCTCTCAGATGAAAATATCACAGAAAACTGTTGATGCATTTCAAGCGTATCGCTTATCGAATCGGCATCTGAAGGTGAATAGTTGTCACATCATTTGTGTTCGGTATTCGGGAAAATCCACTCTCTGCTGAAACTTTCACTATAACTCCAAATTTTTCATCCATAACAAACAACGCCACCCAAGATATAACATTCGTCCATAGGAAAATGACCTGACGATCTCTTGAATTCTGATTAGATAATTCGTAATAACGGATCCCAAATACGTCCAACTTCATGACACATCAGTCATTCTGCTGTATTCTTTATCACTGCATAATTATCCCCCCTTCTCTACTGATGTCTTTTTCCTGTATCATCCAGGAAATATTCGTTGAATTTGATGTTCACATCGGATGTTGTGTCTCGCTTCGAATCCCATTTTCATGCGAGCGATACACATATTCATTGTTCTTTCAGTCTTAAAAAGGACTGGGATCAGTGCCGTACTCTTAATGAAAGGATAAATAATTTAGGCAAGGCTTCAAAGGACCTCGGGCTGAATAGAAATCCCGAGCGAGTCATATAAATAATTTCTGGTGAGGAAACCACAAAAACGAAACTCGAAAACGAATAGTCATCTCAATTAAAGCTGGAAATCTGGTACTCGCGAACTCGTCAAAAACATTGAAACAGAAGCTGTTGTGATAATATTGGTAAATATTCTCAATTTGATGCAGTTGGAACTTGAACAAAAATCCTTCATGAGGGAATTTGCAATCTCAAGTCACAAAGAGGGCACAACTCAAACACAAAACCGCCAAATTGTATGAGGAATATTCTAGGTAAGGATATTCTCAGGGTATTCCATTGACCCATAGAATTTGTTCATTCACAACGAGTGAGTGAAATTCTCACAGAATAAAGTATAAAGATATAAAATGAACGTGTCTATTTTATGACATTATATGGAACGGGTGATTGAGGCAAAGAAAGAATAAACATGATCCTTAGTATTGAATCGCATTTATACTGATGATGGGAGTTCGATCGCCAAAGGCTTCGAGCAAAGAATATTGACGTATACACTAACAAGAAGCGTTAGTTGCCGCTAATCCTGTGGTACCCACCACTACAAAATGACCTCCAAACTATTTTTGTTGCGATTACGCATGACTACCAGCAATAAACGAATAAACTACTAGACAAGAAACACCAGTAGTTGGTTTTTGGTATGACTGACCAAAGACCGACTGCCGAATGACATTGCTGGTAGACATGCGCATCCAGGGTGTATTTGTTAAATTCGTAAGATTCGCTTCATGTTGGTGTATACGTAAATAATCTTTGCTTCGATTGTGCACGTTCACAAAATCGCTTTGCTAATTTCATGAGATTCTTGTTAATGATAGATGAATATTGTGATATTACCCAGGCTACTGAGGGTGATACTTTTGACATCTGCTTCGAGTGAGGCTGGAATATCAACTGAGAATAATTGCAACTGCGTCTTTTTTTGCTTTCCCATCATAGAAATATCGTAATTTCGAGAACACTCAACACTGTTTTCACTTGACCTTAAACTGTACGAGCAGTTTTCTCACAGGAGTCTTTTTTGCTGTTTTTTATGAATAAGCAGCCACCTCGATTCGAAACATTATAGACAGCAGACTCATTTATATCTCAAGATGGAATCACAGATAGATAAACACAATAAAAGCAAAGCCGAGCTCATTAGCCCGAAATATTGAAGACATACATCCAATTTCAGTGTCCCAGAATGTAGAACTCGAATTGTGTGTTCAAAAAAGTTGTTCGTGAGGCCACTGATAGCTCCGATGTACAAGGTCGCAATGAGAATTGAGAGGAAAAAATATCTCAAAAATGTGTGATAGAACACCGAAATTTCAATTGAGGTAATTAATTTTGACATTATCCAATACTGTGAAGTCTATGGAAATGAATATTTTGTATTGTATTTGTATTGAAACTAAGAAATGAACTTCGAAGTATATAGAAACAGGAGAAACAGTGGTATCAAGATATACGACAAACTATCCCCAGAAAAATGGCAGCAATGGACAAAGAGACACTGGGAAAGAAGATGAATTACCTGAAGATCGAAAAACAACCAAGCCTAATCCACTACAAGCACCAAAAAACTAGATCCGTCTACCCAGGAAAGTTCATTTCATCTCAACTGGAGATTTGAAAAGCAACATATCCTTCCAGATTGTCAATTTTCTCATCCTGGAGATGCTAACCTTGTTAGCGAAACGCGCGTCGAGTGCAAAACTATCAGTTTGGTATTGTTTGAACGTCATTTTTTTGTGGTGGATCAATATTTGTTCCGTAGTTTTTAGGGTTTGTAACCTACCACAATCTGAAAAAATAAGAATTGATATTGGAATCTGTACAAGTTTGGAAGGGCAGATTTTTAATTTACCCCGAAAAGTTGCTGCGGCTATTGAAAAACAGTTCTTTCTGTATAGAACAAGTCCAATTAGTCAGCAACTTCTCGTATAACTCAAATTTCGACTATCAAAAAAAATTAGAACTGATATATATGAAAATACTTATCTGTTAACGTTTCGGAAACTAAATCTGTTTCCGTTCTCAAAACTTCTAGGCAAATTCCTTTTCAAGTGCAAATACCTGTTAAAGACAGTTTTCGTTATTGACATTTGTCAAATTATTTCAAATTTGATATGATTTTGATGTTTTCATTCTTCAGAACATTGATTAATTTAGGAGTGAGTTCACTATATCAAGACCTGAACTGAATGCAAATTGTGATAGACAGAGAATCCTTGCTTTCGACAATTATGGAAAAAAACAATTAGATCCATAAAGAGAGATCTGTCAAAACAACATTCAGTGTATGTTAGGTTGAGAGGCAGGATAATTTAACAACAAGACCGCTATACATAGAGACAATTGAATAACGTCAGGACCTTAACGAAAAACGATACTTCATATAATAAAATTATACCTAATTTTTGAAACCAACTGCTGTTCTTCGATGAGGAAGAATGCTATTCATGTGGAAATACCAAAACTGAAGTTGACAAATCGATAAATCCGTACACTTGCAGAACCAGCTGATGAGAATGCTCAAGTTCATGCTACCTTCCGTATAAGCAATATATCGATCTGTGGCCCGACCAGAACATATGGGCGTTACACAGCTGCGGCTACCATACACTCAGGTACGATTACAATTTAATGAAAACTCAAAATGAGAGTTGTAAATTGAGTAAAAATTGGCGAAAAATGAAATGTGTGAAATATATCAATAATTGAGAAAATAAGATTATGAATTCTACAACGACAACCTATCTACGTATAGATAGGTTATATATATATATATATATAGGTTATCAAATTCTCTGGTCTATCACAATTTGCATTCAATTCGAAATGCCCACCACAAGACAACTAGCTGTTTCTGGCTTTGGTCAGAGATATATATATATATATATATATATATATATATATATATATATATACAAGATGAATTTTTCTGGGTTTTGATCCGTTAGGTATTTTCTGATTTGTTCGACGTTTCGAATTCCATTTTGAATTCATTTTCAAGAACTGTGAGACGAATATTTGTCCATACCGTCCTGGTCAATCACTCCCCTTACGAAGCAACCAAGCAAGAGCTAGCAAAGACTTCAATTCACTGGAGATCTCCAGTGATGATAGCCAGCTAGTGAGACAACTCAGACCTAGACGCAAGGTCACTAAGTCTTGAAAATGGCTCCGAAATGGGAGTCGAAACGTAGACAAGTAAATCTTTCCAGACGCGGATCAACCGGAAGTTCCAACCAGCATATATATATAAATATATATAAATAGGTTATCAAATTCTCTGGTCTATCACAATTTGCATTCAATTCGAAATGCCCACCACAAGACAACTAGCTGTTTCTGGCTTTGGTCTTCATCAGCTGTGAGTTGCCATAGTCCTCGTATCGAATACAAATTGTGATAGATGCCCAGAGGATTTGAAAGGAATCGTGCCTTAACGGCAACCGATACATAAGTGGAACCACTACAATTTACGACCGAGAAACTATTCAAAAACTGGCAAAAGTTTTTCAAACAACAGTTGCTAGCACCAAGTAGGAGCAGTAACATTCTTGAAAATGCCAACTGAGATGTTGGCGAAACGTCGAAAGTCAATATACCAATCAAGCAACAGCAGTGATATACTTTTTGGAGCAGTTTTTCACAGTCTGCAGTCTGCCTGAGGAACTTACTTACTTCATGTGAAACCCAGAACTTGCGTTCGTTGGAACACGGCTGTATAATATCAAAGAGTATTCCACGAAAGTGTTCACCTCACATGAAAATTGTTACATGGCATACCTTTTCCTTCGACTAAAAAAAAATATAATAGAAAATCACGCTTCATGGTGGATTCGAAATAACAAAACCCCTCTGGCCCTTTTCATTATTTATGATGTCATTTCAGTACCAGTTATGTACGTGAGTTCACATTTCGCATATGATAATCCGGAATAATACAATTGCGACCAACTATTTCACGAGCAATACGTTAATACAGTTATTTTGATAACACGCCGATAAAGAGGACATGTTGTGGCTTTCTAATGGATCGAATTATCTCGTGCGTGCCTGTTAAAATGAAATTCACATTTCTGTCATTGTCCATTGTCGTCGGTACCAATTTTTCATAGCCAGTTTTTTATTTTGTTCCTTTGTTTTGAAAGCAGCGGCAGTCCCAGCGGGTCATGCAAACGGTTGTTTTGTGAAAGATCCGGTCGGAACAAGTGTAAAAAATTGAACATGTCATTCACAGAACGATAGTGTGCTGATTTTCCGTTTGAACTGTTTAGAATCGTCCAAAATAAGTAAGTCAGTTCTTCATAGAAAAAATGTACTACGTGTTCAGAATCTAATTAATAGACTATTTCACTGTTTCAAACAATCCGGACAAGGGTAAAATGAGGACTTAGATGAGTGTGTTCACAGTTTGTCGCATTGTATTATATGTAGATCTGTTCTAGAAGGTACTACATCAAGTAGGAAGGGAGATCAAATCATTGAAACTTCTGTGGGTCTAACCTCAACGAGTATTAGTTGTGCTTCAAGGTCACACCAGCAAAAATCCATCCACCCAAGAATTGAACGTCGTCGATATAGAGGTGAACATATTTAATATTTTGAAATTAATAGTTTCACTGTATTTTGAGAATGGACAATTTGAAATTTGAAGTTAAAAAGATCGATTTTGCCACAGTTAAGCAGACTGAAGCTATGGAATATAAAGCTTTATCATCATCAGCTATCGATAAGGGTTAAAAAATTTAAAAATGTTACATTTTCACTTTGGGTTCGAGAATATTTGAAAATTGGTACAGCAAAATCCAACAACTCTATTGCAATTCACTCAACAAATCACTCAACAACTAATTCACAGCTAAAAATTAACTCAAATAACTACTATTGTTCACCTTTTTGTTCACTTGATCGCTATCTATAATGAACTAAACTCGTACTGCTCTTCGTCCGTTGTATATAGGTCTATGGTACTGGATGTTCCCATATTTGAACGGACTTCGACATTCCTAGAACTTTCGTGATGGTTATTCCCGTGTGTGAACAAATGCGGTTGGTATATCTCTCTCGAACATTCTAGATGAATCGCGATGACAGACGATGGCGTGGTCTTGTTTGAATCACATAGGTATAGGGGTACAGAAATCCGGGCGTGTTTGAAAAGTTTTATATTCGTGAAACTACCCCCTACCTCAAATTTTTAGCCCCGAACAACATTCGCCTAATTATTCCATATTGAAGGGTCACGTCCATTGTAGGGGCTCAGTCTTTGTATATGGACGAACTTCAGCTTGCTTCGAGGTGACAGTTGGACCCGGTAGACTAGGTCGTTTATTTTCTTCTTTACCAAATAGTGTCCTTTCCAAGGTCGCTTTCACTTGGGACTCAATCTGTTTTTTCTCTGTGATTGATATAACCATACTGCATCTCCCTCCTTGAAACTTATAGGCATCGACTTCTTATCAAAGCTGATCCTCATTTTGACACTGATCATCTGCAACTTCGACCTTGCAAAATTGTGGACAGTCCTCAATCTTTCCTTCAGGTCCTGCACATAGTCTGGTAGCAACATATCATCGCTTTCATCAGCTACAACTATACAGCTTCGATTATAAGCTTACAAAAGTGATTCAAATTAATATCTATATATATATATATATGTGTAGAAATTGATGTTTTCACGGATCTTCGATATGCAAGATGAATTTTCCTGTTTTTTTTTTTATCCTCCGTTAGGTATCTTCTGATTTGTTCGACGTTTCGAATTCCATTTTGAATTCATTCTCAAGAACTGTGAGACGAATATCTGTCCATACCGTCCTGGTCAATCACTCCCCTTACGAAGTAACCAAGCAAGAGTAAGCAAAAACTTCAATTGTCTGTTCTCCATGGAAACTGGCATTTATATTGATTCTCCTCAGTTATTATCCGACTAGGTCCGATATTATTGATGATTATATCATCAGCCGCTCTCTAATGTTGTATCCTGCCCATCCAGGTGTTATGTAGAAATTGATGTTTTCACGGCTCTTCGATATGCAGAGATGAATTTTTCTGGGTTTTTTATCCGTTAGGTATCTTCTGATTTGCTTTCGACGTTTCGAATTCCATTTTGAATTCATTCTCAAGAACTGTGAGACGAATATCTGTCCATACCGTCCTGGTCAATCACTCCCCTTACGAAGTAACCGAGCAAGAGTAAGCAAAGACTTCAATTGTCTGTTCTCCATGGAAACTGGCATTTATAATGATTCTCTCTCAGAAGATACCTAACGGATAAAAAAATCCAGAAAAGTTCATCTTGCATATATATATTCATTAGAATACCTATTTCACAGTTCATATTTCTCACTGAGCTGTAAAACCTCCTACACTTCTTAAGGTGCGTACTCACTGAGCGACCGAATGCCGAACGAACAGCGAACTTCGAACAAGGAAATTTCGGGCTTCATTCGGCAGCAATTCGTCGATTCCGTTTTCATGGAGCGAACTCCGCACCAAATGCAGTGCTCATAAAGTTCGCTATACGCTGGGAATTTGACCTCGACTCCATTTATTGCAAACATGTGAAGGATTCCATAACAATTCCTCCCCTTTATAGGCTTCAATCAAATCTAAAGTAATTTTGTCTGTCCACTCCATTTTGTCATGACTTGACATGTTTGAACTTGTTTAACATCTGAACATTACAACGCAAATTCGACGTTTGGTTCGGCGTGAAACTTGAAATCGCGAACGACAACGAAAGCGTAAAGTTGTCATTCGCTTCGCCTTCGCGTCAACGTACACATTGACCGGACTCAAATTCGGAGTTCAGAGTTCGCTGTTCGTTCGACCTTCGTTCGCTCAGTGAGAACGCACCTTCGAGAGTCAATACCACAGTCGTAAATTGATGCATGTAGAGCGCCCAAACTCAAATCAGCTAATTCACAATGCAGCCTCATTATAGCAGAACCCAAATTTTTTGCATCCGGCACTCGAATAGTGCATCCACATAGTGATAGTTTGAGGAGAGTTCTGAAACAACCAAAATAAGATCCATTAGTTTGAAAACAATGCCGGGAAAGCGGAAAACATGAAAACAAAAACAAAACAGAAAAACACTCACTTGAAATTTTGAAAGTGTTCGAGGTGAAGTGATATTTTATATTAAACTATTATACTTTTCACTATATACATAGAGCGGGAAATACTAGCCATGGAATTGCGGCTAGAGCAACGACGCTGGGAGGCTAAAGAACAACGTCGCAGCAGAAATAAAAAATGGGAGGAGGCTGGGGAACAACGACGCCGAAAAGAGAGGAAGGCTGAAGAACAATGTCGTCTGGAACAGAACGAAGCTAAGGAACAACGACCTCTGCTCAGCCTGACGGAGAATGAAACACCTTTTTCTTGGTCAACAGAGTGTCAGCAAGCTTTCAGTGCCCCAAAAGACACCTAACTACTGCTCTAGTCCTGGCATGCCCAATGTGAGACGGTCTTTTTATCCTTGACACGAATGCTTCCCAGTATGGCCTAGGAGCCGTTTTATGCCAGGTGCAAGGCGGCGAAGAAGTCGTTATTGGCTATTTCAGCAAAACATTTGGGAAGACAGAGAAGAACTACTGCGTGACTAGAAAGAAACTCCTTGCAGTTGTCAAAGCCGCAGAACACTATTATTCATTTCTTCACGGCCAGAAGTTGCAGTGGCTCTTCAACTTCAAGACCCCTAAGGGTAAGCTGGCACGATGGCTAGAGAAACTGCAAATATACGACTTGGAGATACGCCATCGTAAAGGAAGAAGTCATGGAAACGCAGACAGTCTCTCAAAAAGAACTTATCTGGAGAGGGGGTGCAAGTTTTGCCAGCTCCAGGAGTCGAAAAATGAATGGCCCACGCATAACGATGAAAGTTTGACCAATGTCCTAATAAGAGCCAAAATGGTTCCGCTGAAAGGTTGCAACAAGTTACAACGGCTACCAACTACGGCAGAAATGGCCTGGCAAAGGATACAGTGAGGGATGCACAGAAACAAGACCCAGACCTGATGATAATCCGAGAGCGGCTACTGTAGATGATTTTCATATTCGTCATGCATTTTTCAATGACATTGTTAACATATTTATCAAATTTCAGCTCAGAATCCAAGTAGGATCCCAGGTTTCTTACTATGTTTGTTAGCGATTCCTATTAGCGATCCCTATACATCATTAATTTCAATGTTTACAAATTGGGAATATCTTTGTTCAGTATGCTGCCTACCAAACAATAGAACTTGTGATATTTTCTGGAAATTGCCACAAGAGATCAGAGATCTTTGTTAATCTTCGCGTTAGTAAGGAGATGTGTCTCATCGAATCTTGAAGAGAGATAGACCTGCGAGTGGTTGGTGTAAAAAGGACTTTTGCACTTTAGGAAAACGTTTTTGGAAGAAGACGTGTAAATTGAGGAGAGCAGTGGTTCCAGTATGGACCCCTGAGGTACCTCACTTCCAACTATAAAAAAAAACTCACTATAATTCATATACTCAAACGATCAAATGAAATAAAGGGCGAAGTTCATCGTCTGTAATGCAATACATCACCGAAAATGTTGTTCCTAATCCGGAGGTCATTTGAATATCTAGTCTATAGTAGTTCGCTGCGCTCCGCATGACCCTGTGTTGTGCAAGTTGTGTTGCTTACAGTTCTGATTGTTGTCCATATTGCCTTTCTTTCCAGAAATATGTGGAAAGGAGGTCGACGATGTGATGCTAATGGCACCAGAGTTCATCTCTATTCATTATTCATTCAGACGAGCCTTTACTGGAGAGCTGTGCCTTTTTCAGCAGAATAGTTTTTAGTGGTGAATTGTTAAATGCTGCCTCGAACAGTAAAGTGGCTTTAATATTCTACGATCTTCTATAAAGAAAATTCTGATATACCACTATTCGTAGTGTACTGTTATGCTGAAGAAGTAAACATGAAATAAAGCACAGTTTTCAAATGAATACGCCAGTACACGGGAATATCAAGCCCAACTTCAGCGCCGACATGCTAGTCATACATATTCGGCTTCTGCATTCATGTATAAAAAATATTACCGCAACTTCGCACACACACAAGCCACAAATTACGAAATTATGAATGGGTTGTAACCACATCATCACGTATTGTATGCACCTCTTTCCTATCTTTTTATCTCTCGTATAAAAACGAACATTGTCTTTTTTCCCATTATGAGAGTACGTTAAACAAAATACTTTCTAACAAACATGTAACAAGTTTGCATGTCGGTTTATCTTTTTGAATATTTCATAGAGTATACCTAAAAACGAAAAAGTATCGTGTTGCGGGACACAGTGGCGTGTCGAATTTATTTCAACGTGATAAATGAGAATGAATGTCCGTGCATACTGGAGGTGCATGTTGGAAGAAATATGATATTATAGTTCATTCTGGCATGATTATCTGGAGAGAAAATTATTTTAGGTGAATGAGAGTGAGTTTCTTTTGAAGGTCTAACAATTATTTCAGGTCGTCTTACGTACACTTTCGAAATTATCTGTGTGAAATGATATTATATTTCAAAGGTGGTCCTTGGTAAACTATTGTATTATTCCGTAATTGCCGCGTTGCGTTCACTTATCATTGGAAGCAGTGCGGCCATTGTCCATTGCCGCATCGACTTTGACAATACCTACCGAAGGTGTAGAGGAAAAATCATCCAAAAAATCTACAGACCACGGCTTATTAACCCAGAAACCACTCTAAATTAATTTCCTGCATGAATGTGGTAAATCATCCTATGAATGCTTCAAATATGAATCAATCAAGTTATATAACAACTCTTCAATGCAATCCATTATATTATTTTGGAAATTACTGATATTTCAATTATAATTAATTATTCAGAAGTGACATCGGAGTAGCCAACTCAGTAGAGCGTGATATATAAATAATATATTTAACCAAATTGAAAATGCTTGTTTCCAATCAAGATTTGAATCATTACATCAGAGAGCCGAAAGTTTGGAAAATTGTCAGTTCATCAGCACTCTCTCTTTTTTATTTTTCCTCTAGCTTGATTGAACCCTTTACGGTTTTCTTTTGTCGCATTGTTCTCATGTCTCAATTGTGTGGATGATTTGAAATGTGTTATACATATAGATGCGTAGGCCTAAAGCATATGTTTTTTTCTAGGACTAAGACAAAGTTGATAAGCGTTTCAGCTCACTCGGGCCATTTTTTGGCTGACAGTTCTACTACCAGATGAACATTATACTATGCCTGAGGAGTAGATAGTCAAATAGTAACTGATTGACACCAATCGTGATTAGTGTGACTATATCCATCCAACAAAGAGAGTAACCCAAACAACGAGAGATGCGTGATCAACGCGTGATCGAAGCATGATTACCGCATATATTTTCATCTACTGGGTAGAATAAACACGCCTCCTTGCGCTGGCCAATCGAAATCAAATGCAATCGACTGATGGAATTTGCCCTACAGTGTCGAAGTAGTCAGTTACGTTTTAACGCCTGTGGTGTGTTCCTAAATGGTATTTCAAAGTTCGGAATTTTCAAAATGTCAAGTACTGATACTGCTACAGTCCACCCCAAAAAGGACCAAGAGAACTGCACCTTGAAAAATACAATTTTGGTTGTTCCTTAGTGCGACTTTGTACGAGCAGCGTTGTTCTGAGTGATCACGTGCACAATGCATAATAATGATCACTCCTTTGCTTAGATGGAGATAGTATAGAGTCAAAGGACTCCCTCCTCCAACTTAACTCAAAATTATCATGTCACAGTGGATCTGAATTATAGAGTTTATGCGTTCTTTCACTTGTGCCTCATTGTGTCATATCGAATACTTCAATAATGATGAGTGAATTGGTTAAATTTCATTTTTCTTAGGAACAGTGCTAACTTTGAGATATTGACAACGTTTTATAACTCAATGTGATTTATTGAAACTACATCTCGGAGGAAATATTCTCTTACTATTCTCTAATAAATATAACCATTACTTTTTGTTATATAATTGGTTGCACTAATGACCTGATTCATATGCGTGCTGCTAAAATACCCAATTCCATTTACAGAATAAATGAAAAAAAAATATCAGTCGACGATTTCCTGAAAGATATCCAATAACCAGCGTGTCTATTCTTTATTCTGATATCCATCCTCAGATATTAACAAAGCGACATATCATAACAATGGAATACGTAAACCGAATGTTACATTTCTTTCATTATGGATACATTTGTCAACCCTCATGAGAATTGATATTCATCTAAGCCATGAAGTATTCCGTGATGCTGTATCATAAATTAAGCCATCACTCACAATTACCTTATTTGGAAATCACGCAATAATTCAGTGGTAATAATAGTAGAGAAGTCATTACGTTTTCGGTACCTATATCCACCTGTTGTATATCTATTCAATTCAAAAATATCTTATAAATTCAGGATCACAAAACTCCGCCAAATACAAAGTGAATTGTTGATTCAATTCATATCAGATTTGAGGAATTGAATTCCAAATTCAGAAGAAGAGTTGGTTGGAAAAAATGGTTAAGGCTTTCGCGGCCGAGGTTATAAGTATAACTACTTTTCTTCGGGCTTGAAAGCCGTCGTTCTTTGGAATTTCTTCCTGACGTTTAGCTAGCGCGAGTGGCCGGCTTCTTCAGAGGCTTACTCATTTCCGATGACTAGTAGTCAGGCTTACTCATTTCCGATGACTAGTAGTCATCGGAAATGAGTAAGCCTCTGAAGAAGCTGGCCACTCGCGCTAGCTAAACGTCAGGAAGAAATTCCAAAGAACGACGGCCTTCAAGCCCGAAGAAAAGTAGTTATACTAAGTTGGTTGGAAAGTGCCAACTTTTCAACTTTCCATTAAGATCCGAATATCCTATATCGTCATAAAAAATCGGAGAAAAAAGTATATGTACAACTCGGCAGCAAAGTACATTGACTGCCTTAGCTGCTATGCTCCGCGACAGTCAATCTACTACTTTGCTGTCTAGTAAAACAAAACTCTTTATTGCGCCAAATATATGGGCTGTGAACATATTGCGAACATTTGTGGAGAGGGAGAATTCAGGGAATTACTTTTTGGTATTTTCTCTCTGAGGGAAGGAATATAAAAGGCGTAACTTCAAAAATAAGCGTAAGTCATTTTTAGAAATTTGATTCATTCACAGAAGGAAGAATTCGAGGAAGAAATGCCAAAAAAATTCTCTGAAAACATTATTTTCGTCACAAATATGAGAATTGAAACACAGGGGATTTGTTTTTGTTTTTTTTACAGTTGAAAAAGCATATGTGCTCCGTGAAAATCGGTAAGACGCCTCAGAGCCTTTTGACATTCAACACAATTAGTCAACCCTTGTCCGCATAAGGCTCTGCGCCTTCTGTACGTACTCGTGAGAGTGTTTGGCTAAAGAGAAAAAATTTAAAAGAACATTTCCGAAGGCTCATTGCAGTAGTCATTAGAATGAATGTCATCCAAATGCCAATGTATTCGAGGCAGATTTACTTCAAATCGACTTTTTCTCGAAAATGTTTCGATTTATCCAGTGAGAAGAATTTTGTTATGAAACACTTTCTGTCATTACTTCGTTGTGTAAAAAAATCCTATAAATGCTATGTACCTTTTCAACACAATTTTTTTCATATACTCGGTATACAAATCGAGTGGGAGTAAAATTATTTCAGATATTCAGCGCTTGTCGCTTCACATAGACAGGGCATCAACTATTTTAGTCTCCTTTGATGAATCCAGTATCTGAACGATCTACTCTCAACAGAAAGTGTTTTTTGATTTTTTTATGTTACTCACATGTTATGTTCATATTCTCATCTTTAATTCGGAGAGGAAAAGCCAGAAATCAATTTCTTACCATATTGAGAGAAGTTCTCAGATGTTATTTTTTATTGATTCTGAATTTCGTGCTACATATAAGCGAATTCTTTTCTTGGTTACGAATTTTTGGCATGCCAAATATCTCAGTCCTGTTCTGAAAATGTTCATAAAAACACTTGATGGAACATATCGATATTGCATCAATATTTCCACAACAAGGATTGCATATTCTCGTCTCATCCAGTGAAGTTACGAAGTGGAATAGGTGAAAATATTCTGGGAAAGTAGTCGAATATTTGGGGAATATAATTGCATTCTCAGTAATAATCAGTACATAATATGAATTTACAAAGTGAACTGGAATTCTATGAAACTTTTAGAATTTTTCTGAATATGTCCAAAGAAATATTTAGAATGTTTGCAAACCAACAATAATTATTCACAGTTTCACCCTATTAGGTTCTTCAATTAATTCTACGGACCTTTCATCAAGTATTTTTACTGAATTCACAAACTAATATAAAAAAGTTCACATTATTCACTTGTTAGCATAATTTGAATCATCACCCGAAGATGATTGCGGACACCACTTGTTATATCTGTTTCATCTTACTGTATATATTGTTTTTCATGTATTTTGCGATTGATTAGATGACAGAAAATATTCTGACAGTAATCGTTATATTTCGAAAATAAAGTTATTTATACTTACATTACTCATTCAAGATCGTCGTATGGTCCAGTTCCTATGATTACTTCTGATGCTGCCGATGGGAATTCACGAGAGGGCACAGAACAAGTGACAGATCCATAGGAAAACAACTGTAGAAATGTTAAGGATCAACATTCTGAATTACATGAGCCAGAAGAGATTTCCGGAGTCAGAAGAAATAGTCGTGTTAGAAAGCCACCAGAAAGATATACTTCCTGAATGTTCATCGACGACCGAACAATTAGAGGGGAGAATTGTTATATCTGTTTCATCTCACTGTATATATTGTTTTTCATGTATTTTGCGATTGATTAGATGACAGAAAATATTCTGACAGTAATCGTTATAATTCGAAAATAAAGTTACTTATACTTACATTACTCATTCAAGAAATTGAATACAAAACCAGTGATCGAAACGTTGTGAGTACAATCAACTTGAAACTGGGTTTAAGCATGTTTTCTTATTGTTTCACATTCTTCAGATACATTCTGTTTGATTCTTTTATTTCGTATTGAATATTTTATATTCGGTAGCAATATTTTCTTTTGATATGCTGAATTTTAATTTTATCATTAGGCCAGAATCTACTCCAATTTTTGTCTTATTTGATTCATTCTTTCGACCTGAATATTCGAATAATATTTATGTTTATTATTGTTTTTTGACCAAATTCTGCTCAATGATTTTCAAAGTTTGTACAGTTCAATTCAATTCCACTTGAATTTGATTTATTCAATCTTTTGAGTTGTTTTTTGCAGGTTTCAATAGAGTTGATCAAATAGACAACTGAAGTCCGAACCAATACCACCCAAATCAAATCTATTTAACTATACTTCTAAGACAATTCCTCATATAGTCAATGAAGGTGATGTCTGATTGATTGTGAATTGAGGGTCTTTATCAGTTTTATGCAATAAGTTAAACATTTTTGTAGAGATCAATT
Organism: Zygogramma bicolorata; assembly: GCA_032362365.1. NCBI lineage: Eukaryota > Metazoa > Arthropoda > Insecta > Coleoptera > Chrysomelidae > Zygogramma > Zygogramma bicolorata. The sequence goes on from JAVJAQ010000273.1 coordinate 96,881, forward strand.
ACCCGAACACTAAGCTGATATAATCGAACAATACGTTAAAACAACTTGATATTCACATTTTCATAAATTTTTCATGAATACAATACTTCAATCGCGGATTCGGAATTTCATCAGAATTCTCCTCACTCAAATCATTTTTGATTTCTACATTTTTACCAATTGAACTTGGTAAATGAGGCGAATAACCCCCGGGTAAGTTCAAATATCTTCATCTGAATACTTCACAGGGTTTTGTGCAAATGCTGATTTTATGTAGCAACATTCGTTCAGAAGTTTATCTACATCTTCCTTGAACTTCTTCGGAACAAGATCTATCCTAATGCAGTCTAAGCGAAGAGTTCTGCTAATTATTCTCGGAATAAAAGCTTTTAATATATCAAAATGAATTTATGTGTTCTTTGAATTCATATTTCTTTTTCCTTCCACTTCGGTGGAAATTCTCCACAAAGAAAGTTGTTTTGAAATTTATGGGACAAAGCACTGCCCTTACGCTGTTAATGTATTCTAAAGTGCGATTTGAATTCTTTTTGCAGCTGGGCCGCTCCGCAACAATAATTCTTCCAGCACTAATAAATTTTACATCGATATTCCCTTGGTAGGAGCCGCATGAAAAGCCGAATGGAGTAGTTGGTGTACCGTGGCGAACAAAACTAGTTCGGGGTTCCCAAGAGTTGCTTTGTCAAAGTGGCTCCGTCAGGAATTCCAACGAGGTTTTGATAAACTATTCATTCATATTGTGGAATGGTATTCAATCCGTTATTTATTAGAATTTCAGCATTTCACATTCTTCAATGTGCTCCGTGAAGAAGTAAACGAGTTACACTGGATGTTAGGGGTGACATAGTTCAAAATCAGTTGAACATCTAATATATCGTAAAATACATCTTTTTGGAGGTTTCTATGGTCAATCACAAGTGTCAATAAATAATATTGAATTGTAATCCGTCAAGTACAAAACATCGTGTAGATGAGAAAGGGCCTTTTTTGAGTATACTTCCCAAAATGAGTTATAAAAAATCTGACAGAGAAATCTTCACAGAATTCAGAAGCTTCCAGAAGAGTTTTCAGAGGGAAATGACAACAAAAATAAATTATATTTGTGTACCATCTCTGGGCTCGATTTACCTTTTTTATGTATTTACAATAATGGCGTTTTCGATATCGTTATTTCTTTTCCAGGCGTTTTCCTTTTGCTGTTTAGGAAAAAAAATCAAGTACTTTGACGCTGCAAATATAACTAACCAGAACCAGGGTGATGATTCAAATTCTATAAGAGAGAAATATTTTACAATTTTCAATTTCAGCCGTAATACAGCACACATATTATTCGAAGTTCAAAGACAAAAGGTTTTGAAAAACTGTCGAAATCTGACTGGAATCATATAGAACAGAGTGAAAATGGAATAATAGTTAGCATAATGAACGTGTTCACAATCAGATCATACAAGGTTTTTCCAGTTCTCGAAATGGAATCATTGGCAGTGAATAATCCACATCAAATCAAAACATATTAAAATATGCTCGTGATTTTCATTCATTTCGGATCTCCTATATGAAGTTCCAAGTATTTTTTGCACTCGTAAGCAAACATTCAATTCCCAATTATGAAATGTCTCGAAAAACCGTGCCATGTGAGACTGCGGGAGTGGAATTAGCTTTTTCCATTTCCTTTGACCTATTTCGTTATCGACTATATCACATTTGGCTATTATCTGAATCCAATTTCGGGTAATTGAGATAATTAAGTTGACTTCTGGTAAAGCATATGCACGAACGAAATTGTCGAAAATTAAAGATCAAAGAAGAGACTTCGAGACATTATCTTTATTCAGTGCCGTATTAGTAAATGGGCTGACTGGGCTGCAGCCCAGGGGCGCACGAGCTTGGGGGGCGCACGAGCTTGGGGGGCGCTCGAGTTTGGGTTAAAAAAATGAGAAAAACGAGATTGACCTAATGAGGCGTTCAAAGCAAAGTATTTACGTACTATTTGACTATTTCAAAAGTTATTATTGAATCAATGTAATATTCATCCATCGTTCCACTATGGGAGAGGGAAAACTCAATAACCTTATGTTATTGAATACTTCAAGCGACTTGACCTCCCAAGTGGATTTCAACAACTTGATCGAAGATTTTGCCAAAAGAAAGAACAGAAAAAAATCAATGACTTTAATGTGCCATGGAACACTTTAGCCAGTGTAAGAGACAATGTTAAATAGTGTAAATGAATACTTGTAAATATTTTAGATTGAAGAACTTAATTAAACAAATAAAATCAATAAAATGAGGTGAGTGGGTGGTCCGCGATGTTGGAAAAATATCGCCATGTTGAGCTTAGTACTGGTTCTTAGTTCTTATCTCACCAGTGAATACACGCTCAACGTGTCGGATTTCCAACTACCAGTCCGGGACACGGCGGGACCATAGGTGGTGGATAATGGAATGACTCTCTTTTGAGTTAAGGGATATCAATACCCTCCCGAACCAAAACTGGAAAACTGACAAACTTAAAAACTTTAACATTAGTAAAAACATATTGGGGGGGGCGCTGCCTATCATTCAGCCCAAGGCGCCAAGGGTTCTTAATGCGGCCCTGTCTTTATTATCTATCAGTATTACGTATCTGAAAGCGACATATCATTTTCCGTTACGCTTCTACATTATTTTGGAGAGAGATTTCGTGTAGATGAGAAAATGATGGAGAGTATTTGGAGAGTCGCTGTCCGCGTGATTCCTCATGGAGTTCCTTAGGGATGTATGATGGAATTTTTCATTTCATGTGTGCCATAATCTGTATTTGTTCTGCCGACGATAGCATATTGATAATGTTTGATTGAAACTTGAATGTTTCGAACCAACTCGGCAAACAAGCTGATAATTAATGCACCTTGAACCATCCCATATTGAACCAGGATATAATGTAATAAATCATACTTTTCACCAATATTGGTTGAAAGGTGGTCACGTAAACTGTTACTGACGATAATTTGAATTGGGGTGCTCATGTCGAGAAGTTCTGTGAAAAGCTTATTCGTGCAACCGGACACCAAACAAGCATTTTGCAGCAGCAACAGGGGCCGCATTATGATATTTTAAGGCCGTCGACACCCAGGGTGTCGACTGGCAATTTTTTTACGGCCATGGCCCAGAGTAAATACCGACAAATTGTGCGTTTGTATTGCTAAATATTTCATTTTCATTGATGCACTGTTATATCGACGCCATCAGTTTACTTTCCTATATTCGCGTTGATACCCTGTCTTTTTAGAACGCCATAAAGATGTTTATTGAAATCATATAATTTCCACGGTTGCAAGAAAAGTGTTGTATATACTATGGACGCAAAATGTTTTTGCGGCTTCGAGATTATCTTGCCTCGGCCTTGGCTATAATATCTGTCTCTCCCTCTTGGAATGCGAAAAACCATTTTCCGTCCATAGTATACAAATAACTATTATGACAACTATATTTATCGGGGGGACTGGAAAATCATCATTTTTCAAATTCACCTCAACTATGGCACAATATCATGGAAAAACTCATCTTAATCAATCAGAGGGTTCTGTCTACAGAAGAAAGAACTCAAGATCTTTCCAGGTGCTGATTACAGTGCTCACAGTCAGCCGTCCTCTCAACCGTCCGTCGGTCTGTCCATCCGTCCGTCCGTCTATCCATCCGCACGCCATTCCTCCACCCATTCATAGCATCGGTCCGTCTTTCCTTTCTTTCATTTTTTCCTCTCTCTCTTTCATCCTTCCTTCTTTCTTTTCTTCCTTCCTTCCTTCCTTCCTTCCATCCTTCCTTCCATCCTTCCTTCCATCCTTCCTTTTTTCCGTCCTTTCCTTCTCTTCTTTCCTTCTTTCCTCCTTTACTTTCCTTCCTCTGTCCGTTTGTTCGTCCACTTCCGTCCATTCCTGGTTGAGAGATCAATTATATTAATCGATAAAAAAGTCCTGCTTGACCAAGAGAAACCTCCAGAGGCAATTCTTGTCTGCTGGTCCTCAGATTGTGAGATATAATGATAATTAACACTACTATCAATTCTCTTCTTATGAAGACTCGAGAGCCTTGTTAGGCAAAGACACGTCGATTGCAAGTTATATCAAATAAGTGTTAGTGTAATTTATCTGAGGAAGAAATATTTTCCAGCAGAGGCACCAATCGCATCTTTAATGAAAGTAAAAAAAATGATGGCTAACAGTTTCAATGAGATGCCGCTTCTCATAGTATATTACTTTTCACTCTTTCACTCACACCTTAAATATGGCACAATATCATGGAAAGAATTATCTTAATCAATCAGAGGATTTTGTCTGCAAAAGAAAGAATTCGAAATCCTCCCAGGTGCTGATTACAGAGCTCACAGTCAGCCGTCCTTCCACCGGCTGTCGGTCTGTCCATCCGTCTATCCATCCGTACGCCATCCGTATATCCATTCATCGGTCCGTCCTTCCTTCCGTCCATCCATGTTTTTCGTTCTCCCTTCGTTTTTTCTTTCCTTTCTATCCCCATCCTTCCTGCCTTCCTACTTTCCTTACTTCCATCCTCTCTTCCTTCTCCCCTTCCCTCGTTCTTTCCTTCCTTCCTTCCTCTCTTCCTTCCTATCTTCCGTCCTTCCTTCCTCTTCCTTTTATCCTTCCTTTCTTCCTTCCCTCTGTCCGTTTGTCCATCCACTCCCGTCCATTCCTGGTTGGGAAATCAATTATATCAATCAATAAAAGAAGTCCTGGTTGGACCGAGGAAAACCTCCAGGGGCAATTCTTGTCTGCACGTCTTCAGATTGCAAGATATAATAATAATTAACACTACTATCAATTCTCTTCTTCTGAAGACTCTAGCCTTGTTTGCGAAAGGCACGTCGATTGCAAATAGGTTTTAGGGTAATTGATCTACGGAAAAAGTCTTCTCCACCAGAGGCTCCAATCGCATCTTTTTTGAAAGTAAGAAGAAAATGACTATCATCTCGCATTTCTCATGGAAAGTTGCATGTATCATGTTGCAGTCGTAAGCAGAAATTTAATTTTCTGTTATTATGAAATATCAAATTGTATCGAGAACCCATGCTGTATGAGGCAGCGGGGATGGAATTAGTTATTTCCATTTCCTTTGACCCGTTTCGTTATCGACTGTGTCACATTTCAGGATTATCTGAATCCCATTTCGATCGGGAGTAATTGAAATAATTGAGCCAACTTCCGAGAAAACATATGAACAAACGTAATTGAAGAAAATTAAAGGTCGAAGAAGAGATTTCGTCACGAGATATTCTCCCCATTATTTTATTTATTGGTATTAAGTTGTCGAAAGGCAATATGAAACGTTCTATTACGTTCCTACGTAATTTCGGAGAGTTTAATTGGATTTCGTGCAGACCCGAAGTTTCATTACGTAAAACTTTTATCAAGACTTGGCCTATTTTTCCTCAATTAGATGTAATTAAATGATTGAACGGGAACGAATGGACTCCTTGGAGTTGATTCATCCTTCGAAGTTTCATAGTACATCACGTAACGGGAATAATGAGTAGCCTATTACGCACGAGTGAAGAATTGTGGCGTTAGCCGAGTGCAGTAATTCGTGAGTGCACGAAATTGACCTTATTCTCGAGTTGCATACTATACTTTTTCTACTACTGCCAGGCAGGTGCGGTGAGTTCGGTTGATTTAGCACGATTTTTGTCGTTATCACCCAATTCAAATGAGCCATTACCTAACATTTGACGATAGTTTGAAATAGGAGTAGAAAAATACTATTTTATTACGATTCAGATACTTCGTTTGACGAGCAGGTGAATATAAGATTGAATGGAGGCAATCACTCGAAGTAACAAAAAACATTCTTACTAACTGGTGCAATTTCTCTCTATTCAAGGTCCGATTGAATTCACAATCAATACTGCTATTCATTCATTTTATGATAATTCAGCATAATTTATGAGTACAGGAGATTGCCCTGTTGAGATATTTTGTGATCTTAGCTAGACTTTCGACTCTGTTAATCATAGAATAATCATTCGAACTGTCCAACTTAGGCTTCGCTTTGAGATGTATGGGATCCTATTTATATCACTGACGATAATACGATAGTATAATGAATTTAAATGAAACCTGTACGAATATTTGATCATCTTGGATAGCTCACCTGATAACAGAGATGGAACAATCTAGAACTTCATTCTCTTTCATTTAAGGTCACCTGAAAGTCCAATATCTTCATAGACACACTGGATATCTGCTATTCATCTGTGGATCGTGGCTCGATCTCCAACTACACGATTTAGTTGTGTAATTCGTTGTCTATCCTGTTTCTTGTTGGTGATTCTCCGCTCACAGACTTGGTCACTCCATTGGAACAGAAGCTGTAGAAGGGTACAGAATGAGAGTACATAATGTCCTCCCCATTGTTATGTATTTGGAGACCTGTCGAACCTCTCTTGCCCAGGGAACTTTTTCCAAGAGAACAGCTGAGCTTTGGAATTCCTTGCCTGGGAGGTTTTTTCTGAGGCTTTCAAACTTCAAAAATTCGAAGTGAGTGTTGATTCGTATCTCCTGTCCCTTGATTCGCGCGGTGTTTTTTTTTTTTGGACATTACAGGGCTTCCCTTTCGTGTGAATCTGCAAATAAAAACAAATATTGTGATTTCGACTTAAATCAAGAAACTAATACACTTTCTTTGCTTTGTTTCTATGCCATTACTGCAATACATTTTCCATTCTATTAGAATGTTATTCGATCTCCACAAGATCATAGTATAAAATAATCTATTTGTATTTCTCATAGTAGACTATTTCCTGAATCTGTACGAAAAAAAGAATCCTACCAATTTTCAATTCACGCATATCCACTTTAATTTCAACTGACAGAAGTATATTTCTTCATTTTGAATTATCAACGGATTGAAGCATTAGCCTGGAACAACAGCATTACATTACATTACTGCTACCCATTCCTTTTAACCGATTCCAGTGATACTTTCATAGAGTAATTTATCGAATGACTTAATTATGAAAAGAATGATCCCTCCAGGCAAAAGGCATGTGAAATTGTTTTGTCTAAATGGGCTGTTATTTATTCAAGCTAAATGGTTGTTTACGCTGAGTTTGACTGTTGAAATCCCCTACTGAAATTTTTTGTTTGCTAGGGTACAAGAGATAGTGTGGGAAATATCCTGGTGGCATTATTTCAATTATTTCCAACACATATTTTCAGCAGCAAAGGAAAGGAGAACTTTTCCGAAAAAAGTTTTGTCGGAGTAGTCTGTTATTTATCCAAGATATCACGCTGAGTTTGACGGTTTTGATTCCCTATGCAAATTTTATATTCGCTAGAAAATGAGGAATAGTGTGGAAAATATTTTGTTTTTTTTATGCAGTATCACACGAAACGGAAGACCTGTAATGTTGAAAGAACACCGCGTGAATCAAGGGACAGGAGATACGAATTAACATTCAATTTGAATTTTTGAAGTTTGTAAGCCTCAGGAAAAAACACTAGCGGTAAATTCCAAAGTTCAGCAGTTCTATTGAAAAAAGATCCCTGAGCAAGAGAGGTTCGAGAGGTCTCCAAGTTCACTACAGAGAGGTGAGAATTCGGACGGATTGCCTTTCTCTGAATAGAAGCGACTTCAAGTTCAATAGACATTCAAAACATTGCTTTTGAAGCTAATAAACCACTAGGTTTTTTGAAGCGCTCTACTTATGAATTCACGAACATAAATATAAATATTATACTTATAATATTGATAACAAAATATTTTTCAACACAGTTATTCGCAGCAAATTGTAGTCTGCTAGTATTATTATATGAAACATCAAACCAGATTCTATAAACTTTACTGAATAAATTCTTGACATATCTGTATTACAGAAAATACAGTAATTGTCCAGGTTTAACTTCGTATGGACCAATAAGAAAAACAACCCTTCAATTGACAGAATCTGTTCAGTGTATAATAAATTCAATTGATCTGAAGTACCCTGTCTTCCATCATAATTGTCGCTAGGAAGGGAATAAGTTATGTAAATTCATGATAATGTTACGTGTATTCACTTGTAAATCACAAGCAACATACCTATAATAAGGCACTGCCTGTTTGTTTCAGATAAATAAATTAATAATCGAAATTTACTTTCAATCACATGTTAACTTAAATAGTTAGTAGATTTATGATCATGATATTTATAGAAGATTCCTGAATTCGTATTGGCTCATTAAGTGATGTACTGAACTGACCAATCTTGCTCATTTTCTTCCGTCACTAAAATTAACGAATCAGCAAAAATTTCTTTCAGGCCGTCGAATATTCGAATATTGTACACCTAATGTATTATTTTTGTATATTCCAATAAGGAAGAGCAGCAGTGTGATGTCACTTTTCTCTGAGAGTGTCAACTTTATTGAAAACAAAATTGCTTGGTTTCATAGGAGTCCAAACAAGACAAAATGCAATAACCCATAATAATAATGCTTTGAATTCAGTTGTGAGCCATCATACATATTTGATGGGGCCGAGCTAAAAGCGCCAATAAATTCTCGAAATTATTCAAGTATTCGACTTCCTACAGAGAAAACATTTCGATCCGATTTTGACGAACTCTTTTAACCAATTTACATCCATCTCAACTCAAAGTTCACAGAAAAAAACTGTTTATTATCGACGTATTACTTTGTCGCTGAAAATAGCATTCATTATACTGGGATCGGGGATCGACAAACCATTTGAACAATAAATATTGTTTTCAGCTCATAATGACTGGAATATTTCGAGTATCAGAATCCACAAAGCTTCATCATTGAATATATGGTAAAACATGGTTACCCCTTAGGCTACCTCAGTACAATCACTTCACTTCTGCACAACTATATGTATTGTTGTTGTCATATTTTTGAATGACACGCTTCCAATTTCGATTTCGATAATTGCTTTCAGATTCACATCTGCAAATACATCATCATACCTGTTTGGAAAACACAAGATATTCATCAAATTGAAAAAATATTCACTACATAATATGAATTTTTGAGTTTGAAATAGTTATATGTCAAGCTTAAGAAACGAATGAGTAGAAATCGAACAATATCCACCACATTTTTTCAGCGCTTTTGGTTAGAAAACTTGGATAGCTCACTCGACAACAAAGATGGAGAAATCCAGAACTTCATTTTATTCTATTTGAGGTCACCTGAGAGTCCAATATCTCCATAGACACACTCACTTTGAACCTAACCTCACCCCATCTATTTGGAGATCTGCTGATCATCTGTGGTTCGTAGTTCGTGGCTCGTTCTTCAACCACACGATTTAGTTGTGTGATTCATTGTCTATCCTGTACTTTGTTGGTGATTCTTCGCTCACAGGCTCGCTCACTTCATTGGAACATCGTAGAAGGGTCGGAGAATTGTCTCTCTTCTATAGATATTTTCACGGTCGGTGCTCTTCTGAATTGTTATCAAACGTTCCACCCTTGACAATATCTACACGGATAACTCGGCGAGTACAGAATTCCCACCCCTGTTGTTTCGAATTTGGAGACCTGTCGAACCTCTCTCGCTCAGGGAACTTTATTCAGAGGGGGGTCTTTTCTGAGGCTTACAAACTTCAGAAATTCAAAGTGAATGTCCCGTAATTCACGCGGTGTTCTTTGAACATTACAGAATTTCCCTCTCGTGTGAATCTGCATATAAAAAATTATTGATGTAATTTCAACATAAATCGAGAAACTAGGTAGGTAATGCACTTTCTTTGCTTTGTTTCTAGTCCATTACCGCAATACATTTTTCATTCTATAGGAATGTTATTCGATATCCACAAGATCGTAACTGTTAAGATATGAAAATATAAAATAATCTATTTAATTTGTATTTCTCGTCGAATATTTGCTGAATCTGTATGATGAAAAAGAATTCCACCAATATTCAATTTACTTATATATCCACTATAATTTCGACTGATATAGAAGCACATTCCTTCATTTCAAATTATCAACTGATTGTAGCATTAGCCTGAAACAACAGCATTACATTACGTTACTGCTTCCCATTCCTTTTTACCGATTCCAGTAATACTTACGAAGAGTAATTTATCGAATGACTTGATTACAAAAAGAACGACCTCTCCAGCCAAAAGGCATGTGAAAAGCAGATTGTTTTGTCTGAATGGGCTGTTATTTTATTCAAGCTAAATGGTTGTTTACGCTGAGTTTGACTGTTAAAATCCCCTACTAAAATTTTATGTTTGCTAGGGTACAAGAGACAGTGTGGGGAATATTCTGGTGACATTATCACAACTATTTTCAACACATATTCTCAGCAGCAAAGGAAAGGAGAACGTTTCCGAAAAATGTTTTGTCTGAATAGTCTGTTATTTATTCAAGATAAATGCTTGTTCACGCTGAGTTTGACTGTTTTGATCCCCTACAAAAATTTTAAGTTGCTAGAAAATGAGGAATACTGTGGAAAATATTCTGGTGATCAAGAATTGTTGCCATCATTATTTCAGTGGCGGAAAAATTATGTGTACATTATTGCAAATATGTTCAACACATATTTTCAATAGTAAAGGAATAGAGTGACGTTTCAGAAAAAAGTTTTGGTATAATAGATTGAGAGATCAATGCATCAAATAATGGGAAGTTTCTATTAGTGTGCCCATTAGTTATTGAACTACTCTGCTCATGTCACCGGGTATACAATCAGGTGCATAAAAAACAACCAACTTTAAAATGCTCACATATTTGAACACTTTTTCATTTTTGATCCGATTATCCAATGAATAAAAGGACATTCATTCAAGAATAATTCGCATTGATTCGATTTCCGAATATGAGCCGATTTATACACATTATAAAAGGGGGAATAAAGTTATGTTTTCGTCATCTAGTTTCGAGACAACCTGTGGTAAATTTTTTATGTATCACTCAAAACCATCCTGTACGCAGGGTTGGTCCATTCTTTGTGTGCTTTGCTTTTAAAAATCATTGATTCTCTTTATAATAGAGCAGTGTTAATGTCATAGCATCAGTTTGAAAAACTTTTTTTCGTTCTTTTAACGGTTTTGAGTAAAGAAGACTGTTCTGGAAAGCTTTAGCTTTTCAGGAAGAGGAACAATTATCAATATGTCGCTGAAAGATTGAATGTCGGCCGTTCTACTTTACGGAGAATTAGGTAGCAATTAAGAGAAACTGTCAGAAATGGATGCAAGTCTGAAAGTCGTCCAAAATTCAGGACTTTCGATGCTGATAACCGGTATATGATTTTGACTGCCTGGAGAAATAAATACTCAACATCAGTGCAAACCGGAAAAGGATGTTACGTCGCCAGTTGAGAGAAGCTGAGTTGAAGGCTAGTGGTCCATAGTTGCTTAGACGTCACCTGGTGGCAACATAAGCATCTCGTCTGCATTTTATTTGGAATGATGCAGTGGCAAAATCTTATGTTGCATAAATCAAGATTTTTGGTGAATTCTCTGTATGGTAAGATGAAGCACATTTGGAGAAAAACGGGCGAAAAACTTAATGAGCGCACTTTTAGCTCATGTCTCACCTATGATCAGTTATTGAACTATCTCCCTTTTTTTTATATTCTCAGTAGTTTTCGCTGTTCTTTTACTCAAATATCTGGTCGATTCCATATGTCCACAAAGTCGATTGTTTTTTTCTGCTATTCTTCTACTCATTCATTGATATGCATGAGAAATGAAAATTTTCGAAATATAAAATCAAACATTGGAAAAATAAATTTGATCTTGTTCAGCAATTGAAACGTTCGGTGTTTATATCAATTATGAACAATTGTACGCATAACTTTCACGAAATATGACTGACATCTGTTGAGGATTTGATGTCTTCACCATTGGGAGCAATTTTTTTTCGAGAGAAATGAAATATTCTCTGTCTGTGGTTCAAAATATAGGTAATATTATATATCGATTTCCAATTTTCTTTCTCTGATTCCTTAAAATTTTTCATTTACCCATTTTCAGATCATATTAATCAAAATATTTTTCTCAGTTTCAAAGAAAAATGTGGGTGAAATGTCGAAGAATCTGTTTTTTGGATCCAATGAACATTACTACTAGTTGAGGCGCGTCTGTAATCTCGTGACGGTTTTACTGATGATTTGATGGACATTTTTTTTATATTCGTTTCTACTTCAGGATGAATAATTTCCATGGTGATACCTCGAGAAGTGTGTCAGAGAGTTCTGGTGACGTTTTCGAAATGGCGGAGGTTCACAATCAATAAATATCTATTTTCTTGGTTACACATTTCCGTACATGGAAGCTGATTATAGTCTAAGAGCCAGCTCAAATCTGACAACACATTCTTCACGGTATCTGAAATTTCGTTCAGTGAGACTTCTATACCCAGTAATCAAGCAATGGGTTCTAGCTAAGCCCGGCCGCGGTAGGTTTGGGGTCCCTCAGGTGAGTCAGGTGTGAAGATTAAGTGAATTTTTAAAGTATTTTACGGCGTCTGCCGTTTCAATATGTTATAACATACCTCTAGAAAAATTGAAAAATAACTATGGCGGCTGATATTAAAAGTTGCAACATCCAGGCAGCCACTTTTCAAAATTCAAAAAAAAAATTACAAGTATTTTACGGCGTCTGCCATTAAACTATTTTAAGCTAATATTGAAAATGGCTGACATTTTTTCCGGTTGTAACTATCCGGTTTACAGCGAAACATTAACTGCAGTCTGTGCATACGTTTTTCCGCAGTTGTAATTTTCACATTCGTAAAATTTATATAACATTAAAATTATATTAATAAATGTAAAACATTTTTTAAATATACAATTAAACGAACACATCCACTACTTTTAACGTGCATAATAAGGAAAAAAAGGTTCATTTTAAGGCTGTAACAAATATAAAAATATTATAATGATGTGAAAAAAATCAAACATTAAAATAAAATAAAATTTTCATACATTGCTCCATTGTTTCTAAAACTACTGGGTGAGCTGTTGGAGATGCTTTGATTGGAGTGACATCTTTGTATTTTAGGTCATGATGTTTTCGTAAGTCTAGAATACGCTGACACTTTTCCAAAGTTTCTTCAGAAAATAAAAGCACTTTTTCGTCTCTTTCCGAGGCACAAATCACACACTTTGAATCATCAGCCATATTGATGAAGTAATGGAACATAAATTAACACTCAATAATCGCAATAAAAACTATCCACAGTCTCTATACTTTCAACATGCAAGTAAAATACAGTGTTGCCAATCCAATGAAGTCGTTTTACGCGAAGCTGATGTGAAAAATCCGCAAAATATGATGAAAAAGCGCCGAGTGATTTTTAAACCTAAAAAAATATATTAATCTACAACTGTTTGAAAACTTGAATTGCTATGAAATGAAAATTGTGTTCGAGTCTGATCAAGAGTCTGATATAATCTATGAATCTGATAATATTTTCTTGGTGTTTCAGAAAAAAAAGTTTAGATTTTTTGAAGGAATGCACCCTCGATTTCCAATCATTTCCTCAGATGATTCATAAGTTATGGATTCTCATCAAACCTTTGGCTGACAGTGTTTCTCTGATCTTTCGATTCTAGATTTGTCATCAGCTGGAAATAGAAGTTTTGGGGTAGCACGCTAGCTTCGGCCATAAAACAGTGTGTTTTGATAAAAGGAACATGAAATCTCGGAATCCTTCACTTTAAAAGTGTATTCCCATCATTCATCCCTAACATAAGAGAAGAAAATATTTGACTAAAGAGATAGAGAGAGAGCATAAACTACTACTCTTACTGTACCACGTGTTTTCTAAGCATAGACTGCAGGTAATGTTCCGCTATAAACCGGATAGTTATAACCGGAAAAATGTCAGCCATTTTCAATATCAGCTTGAAATAGTTTAATAATGGCAGACGCCGTGAAATACTTTGAAAAATTTTTTCTTTCGAATTTTGAAAAGTGGCTGCCAGGATGTTGCAAGAGGTATGTTATAACATATGTTATAGAGGTATGTTAAAAATTCACTAAATTTTCATACCTGACTCACCTGAGTGACCCCAAACCTACCGCGGACGGGCTTAGCTAGTACCTATTGCTTGTTCACTGGGTATAGAAGTCTCACTGGACGAAATTTCAGGTACCGTAAAGAATGTGTTGTCAGATTTAAGCTGGCTCTTACACTATTAGCCAAACATTTGCATGACGGATTGCACCTGTTTTCAACACATGAGCATCTCACAAGTTGTAAAATTGATTCTGGTGCACATGGCATTGTGCACAGAACAGGAACTATATGTTCATTTTCCAAAGTCCATCCATTTCCAACGGGAGATGGTAGATGGTGTGTCTACGAGTTTTCGGTTTTCCGCAAAAAAAACAATTATTTTTGTCATACTGTGGAACGTTCATTCGTGATCTCGTGGTAGGGGGTTCATTTCTACTTGAAGAGGATCCACCAATGGAACCTTCCCTTGACACATTCCGTATCTTCTGAAGACGAACTTTGTACGTATTGTTTTTGTAACAGGAGAGATGCCACTTCGCTCCATTATTATTTTTGTCAATATCAGGTCTTTCCAAATGTTCTATAATGTTCGAATAATCCTTGTCTTCATATTGGTGCCATATTTTCAGTGCATTCAGCAATATCTGAAAACTCTTACTTCTTTCAACTGATGGTTCTTTATTCAAAGTTTGGCATAATATACACAACTTGAAGTCTACATTACTACTGCGATTGAGTTTTGATCCTGAGGAATGTTCTATTTAAATAACAGCCTCCATAACTCAGCCTGTAATAGCAATACTAATCTAGTTCACAGAATGTACTATATAGGATAGAACCTTGAGCCATTTGAAAAAAAATTATCGTACGCCAATGTAATTGATATTTCGAAACTAAATAAATGTCTGGCCGAAGAAAAGCAATGATCTGAAAACATTTCAATTCCATTGTAGGTACAATAATAAGTCAATCAACATAACAATATATGTGAAAATGAATTAGTACCTGGTTACTATCTGCAACTTTTTCCTTAAGTATATCCTGAAAAAGGTGATGAGAAAATGAATAAAACAAAAGACATCCACACCCTTCAATATATTTTCGAATACTGAGACACGTCTAATCGATATGATCGTATGGCAACGGAAAATAATATTTTCATGTCGAGACTTGTCTGAAACGGCTCCGTTGAAATTCATATTTGAAATATTATTCAAAAAAGTGGAACAATCAGAACCTCTCATATTTCCCCTCGTGTAGAACTGACATGATACATTTCAATGAGTTTTTTGAATTGAAATTCGTGTATAAATGAAAGAGATATTACTGATTATATATAATATAATATAATATAATATAATATAATATAATATAATATAATATAATATAATATAATATAATATAATATAATATAATATAATATAATATAGTATAATATAATATAATATAATATAATATAATATAATATAATATATAATAATATAATATAATATAATATAATTTATTCACCTCTTGTTTTACATTATTGTACATAAATATGATAATGCAGAAAAAAGGAGTGAGGAGAATAAATGGGCAACCCTACAGAAGATCAAGTCTGTGCGTAGGGTATAAGAGGGGAGGTACAATCAATCTAAAGTTAATAATAACAACATATCACATACAAGGAGCATAAAATACATATAAATAAATAATACGTCTACAATTGATAAAATATCTTGTATATGATAGAAGATCACCTACATATATAAGAAATATGAAAATATAAATATGCACAACAGTGTTATGTAAATATACAACAAAATTGTCAAAAGAAAATGTATAAATGAATGAATGGACGCATGAGCAATAAGGCGTCTCTATAAAGTATTTTCTACAATTCTGTGGATTTCAATTCTTGGAGTGTTTTTCAAATAGTTTCGTGGAAGGGAGTTGAAAATTTTCGGCCCAAGATAAAGGTAAGCTCTCTGCATTACATATTTTTCAGGTTTGATAATGATATAATTATTGACGCTTCTATACCTGGTGTTGTGTTTGTGTTCTATCGGTAAGAGTTCATGTTTTCTAGAGTGTTGATAAATATTAACCTTCAGAAAATTAAGTTGACGTATATCAAACACTTTGGAGATTTTGACAAGTTCATCTGTTGGGTATTTTTTGGGTTTTCGGTAGATGGTTTTCAATATATATTTTTGGGTAGTTTCAAGCCCTGAGATATGAATTCCTCAAAGCTGCACCCCATGATATAATACCGTAGGTTAAATGGCTTTCTATTTGTGGGAAGTAAATTATACGCAATTGTTCGGTGTTATAGATGGTGGTAAGAACTTTTATTTTATACAATATAGTTCTCAGTTTTTTTATTACAAAGTTGATATGAACATCCCATTTTAGGTTGGCATCAACATAAACTCCAAGATATTTGATGTTTGTAACAGAGGATATAGTTATTGGCTGTTCATTTTCCTTCGGTATGGTCAGTGATTTGTAGTGAGGTAGGTATTTTGTATAGGAAGTGAAGGGAACATAGTGAGTCTTTTCGACATTTATCGTAAGTAGTCTGCTATTGAACCATTCAATAATTTCAGAAAAGTCATGTTCTGCAACTGATTTCAAATTTTGCCAGGTATCAGCTTTATATATCACTGCCGTATCATCCGCAAAACTCACTATTTCACCTTCAAATCCTGCTTTGAATATGTCATTTAGATAAACACTGAATAGTTTTGATCCTAATACGGTTCCTTGGGGAACACCATATTTCACTGTTCTGAATTCACTGATGTTGTCACCAATTTTGACACATTGTTGTCTATTTTCAAGATAGCTTTTGAACAGTGAGTATGATGCCCCTCTCACACCGTATCCTTCCAGAACTTCGAGAAGTTGACTGTGGCTAACTGTATCGAAGGCCTCTGCCAAATCGACGAAAATACAAAGGGTGGATATTTTTTTATCGACTTTGCTGACTATTTCATTGAGTACTGTTGATAATGCATCCTACGTAGACTTTCCCTGTCGAAATCCGTATTGTTTGTGAGAGAGAATATTATTTTTTTCAAAGAAATCAACTATCCTTTTTTTGAGTGCTTTCTCAAAAATTTTAGCCAAGGTTGATATCAACGAAATAGGACGATAGTTAGCCACACTCAACTTATCTCCACTTTTGTGAATAGGGCTCACAACTGATTTTTTAAAAGCCGTTGGACAATACCCCTCTTGTTGATTAGATATGTTACTGGAGCAGTTATTTCATTAATGATAATTTTCAGCTGTTCCGCCCTCAGATTATCTAATCCTGGCGATTTTCTCTTTTTCAGTGAAACAATTATATTGTATATTTCAACTTCATTCACCTCTTGCAGAAAAAATGAATGGACGAGGTTTATATTCTTTTTATTATATCCCATAATATCTTCATGAATACTGCCACGGAGACCCGTTTACATACGAGACGCTCCTCAACTATACATTCCAAAAAGTTTTTCATATATAAAAATGAAAAACTCGAATCCCTTGATTTTTCTCATCCTTCGTCCTATGAATTAGGCACCTTCGCATTCTGCATTCTCCCCTTTTCTATAGGTAGTTCAATGTTGATAATGAATTCCCGGAAAGATTTTGACGCTGTGGGATATTTTCAGCCTCTAACCTCAGATAGATTTTATTCGAATATAGCCCTTCAGGAAACATTTTCTCATCAAAGGAAAAAATCGTAGATATTTGAAAGGAACATCGATTGGTTTGGATTTGATACTTACTACGGGATCCAAAAGGATGCTCTCGGAAGAGAAAGGGAATGCGTTCATACAAAAAATATTGAAACTTGACTATCTCCACTAGAGATTCTTGTCTCCATAAACGTAATACGAATATTTTATGCAATATTCACCATTGAAAAATCCATTCTGAACATCATTTATTATATGAACCTCCGATTGACATTTATCTCATTGGCACAATCCTCTCAAAGCTTTCCTTTGAGTGTAAAATTATTATTCCTCACTACTCTCCAATTTTTTTAAAAATTTTCATTCATTCACAAATAATGATTTCTCTCGAAAACTTTCATTTGGTACGTTTTTCCCTTTTTTAAAACTTCGTACATTCTGAAAAATCTTGATCAATTGTCTTTCAAGAAGTATTTTCAAAGTGTGAGGAATTTTCAAACACATCAAACTTTATTCTGGAAAAACTGTTTTCAAAAAATGACACTCCACTTATTCACCTTCAAATAAGAACAATCAAACATCCTGTTAAACAAAATATAATACAAATAAACAATATTTTCCCCTTACAGTGACACAATTCCAGATTCGGAACGTAGCAAAATATGTGGTCTATAAACACCCAGCTGCCTAGCGTTTTGGGAAAGCTTTTATGAGAATTTTTGAAAAGGTAAATCACTGAATAATCAAATTGTATCCGATTGAATCGTTACTCTGCACTTTGAGTATCGTTAACAAAAGAAATTCGAGCATTGGGATTGTGAAGACCGTTTGTTTTTACCGAAACGTTCGAGGTCAATTATTTTCAAACTATTTGAAGCGAATGCAGCCCCAAATCACGTCACGTTTTGCTAATGATTCAGATAATTCGAAGCCTGTGAAAAATTCTGCTAAGAAATATATATTTTTTAAGTGAGATAACTTTGTCAAGTTACGCCCCCGTTCCAGAAGAACAAGTAGATATTCAATACAGGGCAGTAGCTTGAGGTTTCCGGTAATGTGTAGATTTATTTCTGGAGGAAAGAAGATTATTCAAGTTCAATTCACTATTCTTCTTCTGTCCGTTTATCAACTATAAATTTATTATTAGCTGTCCATGATCCCAAATAAAAGTGAAAGTTTAAAGTTCACACAAGACAGCAAATATATGAAAGAGATTCCTTCGTTCTAGAAGTTTTAATTTAGAATTCGAGTAGATAATCAATAACGAAAAAGTCAGCCAATGAATTCAAATAATGCGTAATTGAAGAGTGTCACATTCCAATGAAACTTTTAGTTCTGTGACTCACATATTACTTTCATTTCTCATGGAATTTGAAACTCAGAGAGTGTGATTCAGTGTTTAAGGCGATTTTCAGTTCCAGCGACAATTACGATACAGATTTGCAACTATGGGTCCAGAATCAATTCGAGATTCTTTGATATCTTGTGAGCTTCCAAGATGTATCAATATCAATATCCTATTGCATACGATCAAAGTGATGGAGTAATTTCCTTTTACGATGCAGTTGTCGACTTCGTGAACAATAATGTCCATTGACACCAACCAATCAATCCCGTCTCTCTTTTCAGAGATTTAAGTCGAGAAATATCCAGTTTTTTCAACGAATTTTGTTTTCATTATCTCAAATCTGTAAGTGATAGTGAATATTAATCCTTCATAATAGAAAACTTCATTTGTTGAGGGTTTACCCAATTTGATGTGAATGATCTACAAAATATACAAAAACCATGTCAAGAAGTAATTCAGTTGTAAAACAGTATCATTCATCTGAAAAGTGCTCAGTGCTTAGAGCTCGCTATGTCTAATTACTTTTCGAAAGTGCTTAGTTATCGCGAGTTATTCGCTTATATGAGTGCTTAGTGCTCGAAGCACTTTCCGTCAGTGCTTGGCAAAGCTCTGACGATAATTGTAATGTCAAAATGCGAAGGGTAAGTGTTTAAATGAAGTTTCAGCAAATGAAGATTGGGAATCAGCGAAGTTGATTTGGAGATGATTCGGAGATGATCTGGAAAATGGTCATGGTTGACTAAGAGAAGTTGCAAGATATGAAATATTAATAAATCTTTCCATACCGAATCTGAAATATCACATGTGAAAATAATTGAGCATAATACCTGCTAATACTAGAGACGGATCCCCATTGAATAACAATTGCTGAAAACTGAGAAAGCTGATCGACAAATGTTTGATAAAGATTCAGATCATGTTTGCAGACATCTACCGATGAGTAGAAAGAAATGAATGTAGAGGACAGACATATTTTTTGACGAGCAGAGTCTCATATCCTACTCCTCTAAATGTTCACCTCTGCGGATAGTGTAAACGAAAGGTCTTCCTCTTTAAATTTTTTGCGAGCCAAGGATCAATGAGGTCTTACCTTCTGACGTGTGATTCCTAGTACTAAAGAGAGAGAGTTTTCTATCTTAGATGAATAATCGAACCCGAAGTTCGATCTATTCAAATAGTTTTTAACTTTAAAACCGAATGTTCCAATCTCATCCTTTATAACTATCTCCAGGGTTGATTATCACAGAATCTGTGTTCGTACGAGCACAACATGTATTCATCTAGAGTATCATCTTCTTACATGAGCCGTGGAAAAACAAACTATTAACGTTTCATGCATTTAAAACTTTTGATATTGTTCTCATTTTTCTGTTTTCCAGAGCTGAATCAATTTGAAATATCTGATGACTGATTGAAATATGTATAACATTGACTTAAATAATTGAAAAGTTCCTTTGCTGAAACATCGTGGTGCTGTCAGGCTGTTAACGAGTGTTGACTGTGCAGTCTGTGTCAGCCAAATGAGAGTTTTGTTTTCCATTCATACATAGTTTTCACTTTATGTTAGGCAATTCGTGAGTGAACAATGGAAGACTCCCATTCCAGACGTTATTAACAGTACAACAATAACCATTCAGAAATGAACGAATATTGCACAAAACCATAAAAGATCTCTGTGTCTCGAAGAATAAAAGCAAATTATGACAATCCCGTCCCATTTTTCCAAACATGGGGTTCGTTTATACACGCCTTCAGACATAAAGTCTGGCTCAAAAGGCTCCCGTCCTCATTCTCGTTTTTGGACATATTGCCTTGTATGCCTTATTAATATCCACTCATTTTCCTTGCACGGATTCAATTAATTCGTTCCTCTGGCATGATAGAATCCTTTTTTTGTTCCCACAAAGCACCTGAACGTTATTAATGAGCGGGGTTATTAATAACTACAATTACAGCGGTTTAGTCCTGGTTTATTTCACGGAAATTAAGTTTCGTACATTTATAACTGGAGTAGAACTGAGTATGTCTTCTGGAAGTAGTTTCTACCACGAATGTAATACATTAGTCGCGAAGTGAAATAAATAATATACTTTTGAGGGTTATATTCCACTCACGATGGAGGAAACAAGATACATTTGAGAATTTTCTGCACTTCAAATTTGTGGGTTCTGTTCGATAATAATGATAATAATAATCATTCATGGTAGTTTTTCATCAGGTATGTAATCAAATTCTGTTGGAGACATAATACTGTTAAATAACACTTCGGAAAGAAATAGTGTTCATGTGGCTTTGTCGAAAAATGTTCAAAAAATAATCTAGATATTGTGTTATAACACTTTGTTGGTATCATTTTGGTGTTAGTTATAGATGAATGTCATTTACCTACATTGAAAATATGTGCATACGTGTACATTTTGTTTCGTTGTGATGAATACGTTCGACATACCAATAATATTTTACAAATCTCAGTATCATTGATGCAATATTTTCTTCTTTTCCTCCCGAATATGAAGTTATCAACATGATTTTTTCGCCTTCCTCAAATGACAAGTTATTCTCAAATAATTTATTTATGGAACTCACAAACAAAATTTATTAAATAACTAAAACTACATGTGAGCATACTCTTGAAATTCGGAAAATGAGGAGAACCTAAAAATTGAATTTAAAAAGAGAGGAAAAAAGCTGTCGACGCCAGAATTATAACTAACATCTACAAGCACAACGGTGAGCACTGCAACAGCTTGTTGCGCTTTCGGGACTCACAGGCAACTTCTACGGAATTATGAACATAGCCTATTACTGTAGCTCTAATATTTGTCGTTCAATTTTTATTTCCTCAATATATTCAATTCTCCAAAACATCTTAACTTCTTTACTGATTTCTACCATTTTACACAATACAGGGTACTCTAGAAATGAACAGTGAAATTCATCCTTTTTTCATATACAGATACAGAAACTTGAAAAGGACATTCTGTAATGTTCAAAGAATACCGCGTGAATCAAGGGACAGGAGATACGAATTGACATTCACTTTATATTTTTGAAGTTTGTGTGCTTCAGGAAAAACCTCTCTCGGTATATGATAGAATATAGTTCAGGTCATCAATGCCGTATAAGTTATTTCATTTATGACGTACCATGACACCACTTTTACTTTTCCTTCCTAGGGAGGACTTTGCTCCCTCCAATGAGGCCAGGAAATGTATACTGTGGATAGGGGTAGAAGGAAATAGTATAATACTTTATGAGGCGGAGAAGCATGACTTTTCTGGACGCTCCCGATATTACGCGCCGAACGAAGTGAGGCGTGTAATAGAGGGCAAGTCAAGAAAAGTCGCTTCTTTGCCGAATAAAGTATACTATTTTTTCTTCAAACGTAGCAATTTTCAACCATAAATAGTACAATTCATACGCTATTTTTACTCGAAATTAACTGTGACAACTATCAAAGTCGTCTAGATATTAGAAAGTTAAATAATTAAGTCGTCGGTGGGATTTGCGTCTCCCTGGTTACAGTTGTTTGACAGTTATTTTATATTATTAAAGACAGCTTATTGTTGTTGCAACCGCTAGCGCAAATTTAGTGCGAAAATGGAAAACCTAAACGAAATTGAATCCGCGGCTAATGATGCAGTAGCACGTTTGGGGCCCTCCAAGTCCGGAATAAAGTATCGGTTAGCGTACAAGCACTTCCAAGAGTGGTGCGATACAAGAGGAGTACGGCAAGTTACCGAAGACGTAAAATGAAAATAAGTGGAAATCTTCAACAATGTGGTCACGATACTCTATGATAAAATCCGAGTTAGTTATTAGAAAAAATGTGGATATAAGCAAATTTTTAAAGTTACGTGCCTTTCTAAAAAAGACAAGCGAAGGATATACTGCAAAGAAGTCTAAAGTTTTCACTTAAGACGAGTTTGATACATTTTTGTTTGAAGCGCCAGATAAGTTGTATTTAGGATTAAAGGTAAAAAAAAATATATTGCAATATTATTTTAAGCAAGTAGTATACTCTTCTAAATTATAAAAATATTTCAGATTGATTTGTTAATTGGGGTTACCGGCGCCTGTCGATGTGACGAATTGGTAAAAATGAAGACTGTGGACATTGAGGTTAAAGAAAATGTAATAATTATCAAAATCCCAGACAGTAAAACACGACAAATTAGATATTTTACGATAATTGGTCAAAACTACATTAAACTGTATAAAAAGTATGCATCACTGCGGCCTGAAAATTTCACAGAAAACCGATTTTTTATAAAGTACCAAAATGGAAAGTGTTACCGAAGCGTCATGGGAATACATTCGATCAGCGCAGTAGCCCAAGAAGTAGCTAGTTATTTATATTTAAACAATGCAAGCGCATACACGGGTCACTGTTTACGACGAACTTCAGCAACACTTTTAATTGATGGAGGCGGAAATCTAGAATACCTCAAACGACATGGGGGCTGGAAATCAAGCACGGTTGCCGAAGGATAAGGATTCAATAAGAAATAAGAACGATAATGCTCAAAAAATTTTAAACCCTCATGATTCGCCAACATCGGGAAAAGTATTTTTTCTTCAAACGTCAAATATTGATTACATTACTTATCTAACTTGATCCTGTCAAAGTTTGATGTCTCCGCCGGCAGCAGTTTTTTTCCCATTTCTTTAAGGCGGAGGGAAAAATGTTGTCATGGCAACAATATGAAACATGTCACAAAGCAACAATACAAATGTCATTAACAAGAATTAAACATCATTTTTATTCATAGTAATATTAAAAGTACAATTAGTTAATGAAGCATTTTCAAAATTGAAACCGTGCAAAAATGTTCCCGACATTTGATACGCATTGGTAATTGTTGATGATACCGATGGTCGAGCACAACTTTCAGCAATCATTCCCGATACTTTATTCCGGACTTGGAGGGCCCCAAACGTGCTACTGCATCATTAGCCGCGGACTCAATTTCGTTTAGGTTTTCCATTTTCGCACTAAATTTGCGCTTGCGGTTGCAAACTGTCTTCAATAACATAAAATAACTGTCAAACAACTGTAACCAGGGAGACGCAAATCCCACCGACGACTTAATTATTTTAATTTCTAACATCTAGACTACTTTGATAGTTGTCACAGTTAATTTCGAGTAAAAATAGCGTATGAATTGTACTATTTATGGTTGAAAATTGCTACGTTTGAAGAAAAAATAGTATACTTTATTCAGCAAAGAAGCGACTTTTCTTGACTTGCTCTCTATTACGCGCCTCACTTCGTTCGGCGCGTAATATCGGGCGCGTCAAGAAAAGTCATACTTCTCCGCCTCATTAAGTAATATACTATTTGCATGATTCTGCTTTCTTCATTATTAACCGTGGTAGTATCTGCTGTAATAACTCTAACTGTTGTTAAATGGTTGCTAGGTTACCAACGGCTACAGTGTATTGCACATTTTACCGGTCGAAGACAACATTCGTGATGTTTTTGGCTGTTTCTACACATTCCCAGCATTGCTTCTCTTGACTGAAGAGAAAAAGTCGAAAGTGATATTAATATATTCGTGCAATCGTTTTTAGCTGCCCAAATTGCATTTATTATCAAAAATCAAGGTGGCACTTGGAGACTTTTACGTTGTCGACTTCAATTTATCATATTATGAACACGTCGGTAAGTAAATGAGGCATCGATAAGTGAATTCGATTGAGTGTAATAAAATACCATGAAGATCAGTTGTGTTGCATGATAAGACTTTATTAATATTTTCGTCCAACTAATAATCAGGACGTATTGAAAAAGAAAGAGCAATAACTCCACTTATTATGAACTACTGAAACGATGCAAACAGAGTGTTAAAACAAAATATACTGCTTGAACGACGGGAACAAATTTTGAATATATGAGGCTCAAGTTTCCTCTGATTATAATCCATTCCAATTCGGAAAACTTGTCGTTTGATACTCACTCAATATATCTCATTTTCGTAGGGCTATAAAGTTATTTCAACCTCCAGAAGATGGTCCTTTTACGTTTTCAACAGGATTGTAAAAAGCTCATTCAGAAATACGCTTTTCTCAGACAAGTATATCACCTAGACTTCAATGTAAGGACCAAACATTCTGAGCATAAAAGTGTTTGAAAGTGAGATGCAGTGTCTCTTATCAGGCCACCTTTATTCAATACGGCCAGGCATTCTTTGAATTCAGTGAACCACTGAAAATATATTCACCGGAAATTTTGTATGAGATATCATTTCATGAGAAGATCACTGATAAAGGCATTTTCTCGACATATCTTTTTTTGAGCTCAACACGGTTATGTGGCATTGCAGTATAATCCTAATTAACTCCCTAATATGTTAACTGCGTTACCTATATAATTCTCACTTCACGTCTAGCTAATCAGAAGCGCAGTAATTGGATTCGGATGAATATTTAACACGTCCACTTTTCAACAAATACGATGACTCAAATCAAATTTCGGGAAATATTTTCGAGGCGCCACGATATTCATATAGTGAATCAAGGATAATTAAGTGATGAGGGACTTCCAATGATCTTTCCAGTTCAAACAGGAATCCACGTGAATACCCAAAATCATACAGCTATCACTAAAAGTCAAGCAAGTATTATTTGCTATGATACTTTTTTTTTTGGTATCCGCTGAGGTGTCCGAAATTGGATAACATTTGTTTTCTCAGCATTGGAAAAAAAGGAAAATGCAACCGAACGAAGCTACCAAATGATTCAGAGTCGTTTCACAAGCTTCTCTCAAAGAGGT
Source organism: Zygogramma bicolorata (assembly GCA_032362365.1). Taxonomy (NCBI): domain Eukaryota; kingdom Metazoa; phylum Arthropoda; class Insecta; order Coleoptera; family Chrysomelidae; genus Zygogramma; species Zygogramma bicolorata. Next base: position 122,644 of record JAVJAQ010000273.1, read on the forward strand.
TTGATTTTTATGTGATATTATCAGTAATGTATCATCGGCCTACATTGTTAATTCGATATCTGAAAATAAGGAAGTAAGTTCGTTGATGTTCACAATAGAGAGCATAGGACAGAACCATGGGGTACTCCCATATAAGACACAGAGCAGGAGTATTTTACATCTCGAAGGCAATTATTTGCCAGGTATCCGAGACTCGCGAATTGTGAACGACCCTTGATAAAGGATTCAATCCATTTTAGAGCAACTCCTCTAATTCCATACCTATTCAATTCACAAATGAGTTTGTGATCTAGGCAGTCGGAAGCTCGAATCGACTCGTCACAGAAAATGCCCATGGGTGAGTCACCTTGGTCAAGAAAATTTATGAGACTACCATGAAAATCGTGAATAGCTGTGATGGTCGACTTACCATTCCGAAAACCATGCTGTGATCTGGACAAAACATCGTATTTATTTGGAAAGTTGTTCAGTCTATCTGAGAATCCATATTCAAATATCTTGGAAAAAGTAATTGTGATAGTGATGGGTCTATAATTTTTGATTTGCTCGTTGCCGTTCTTCTGATGAACAGGAATAACTTTTTCGATTCTCAGTATGTCTGGGAATTCACAGGTCCCGAAAGAGAGATTCAATAAAAATGTCAAAAGTTCGATTTTTTCATCATAACCTCGTCAGGAGCTTCAAAATGATATATCACAAGACCCCCTTTCCAGTCGCCATCTCGGAATTGTCATCTGTCAATTTTACTCCGAAATGTAGTATTCATGCATTAATTTCATTATCCCAAGTTTCAATTTTTTCAGTTGACCCGTTCAAAAAAGGAAAGGGAGGGGGGAGTATATATTGACTTCTGGAGTACCTCGGGAGATTTTGCATTTCCAGCAACTGCTGTATCATCCGTGTGTAATACCATACTTGAAGTTTGAACGTGAAGGACACATCATTGATGAATACCAAAAAAATATTGGGTCCAAGTATTGAACCCTATGATACGAAGATCTGTAAGAATAAAACCAAGATTTGGTAATAATTTTGTATTTCTATATAAATGGAAGCATTTTGTTGTAGATACATCTTTCAATGATTTTACATGAAACACTTGAAATAGTCAGTGGACGATAGTTTTCTAATGACACGATATCACCTGCCCCCTCCTCCTAGTACAATGGTCGCAATGTGCCATATTTCAACAAATCAGGAAATTTATCTCCCATCTATTTCAGGAATGAATTCATTATGTATGATAGAGGGTTTAGAGTTCATGAAACCCTGTGAATTTTTTTGATTTCCAGTTGATCTATCGGGACTTGAAGACCATTGCTTGTGGTAGGCTGAAAAAAAGACGTGTTAGTTCTATAAGTATTAATAGCTATTAATTCTATTATCTACAGAGATACATTTGATTCCACCAATGTTATATGCTCTACCTATTTTTTCATTACCAATTTCAGTTTTTTCTTTAATGGTGTGTGTATTGGTCATTTCATTCCGGTAGCATGATGTTTTTGTTAATATAATATTTCTTTAATGTTGTTTTTCAATATCACTCTATCTTGTGAACAAATGTTTCCCATTTAAATTCTTTGTCGAGCAAAGAAAATCCCCCAACTGTCTTCCTTCCTCTTTCAATTCCTCTTATCATCCAATTGTTTTCATTCTTCCTTATTTATATTTTCACAAAAAAACCATACAATTCTGATACTTTTTCTGAAATATTCAAAAAGTGTTGTATGCTAAATCAACGTCCGAAGACTAGATTCTATTTGCGAACAACTTCGGAGAAAAATTATATTCTTTTCGATGCTCTTGAGACTTTTGGCAATATTTGTTCATTCGCAGGAAAATTATCGTTATCTGATAATCTTGTTCAACAACTCAACATAATATAAAACTTAGGGAAAATACTCGTTCTCCTCATTGTGGTAGAGAATTATCGATTATCTTCATTTCGTTTCTCGATTCTGAAGTTGAATTATCGTAACTGAATGGTGGAAGTTAACTTCACCAATATATTATTCATTCCGCAAATGTTTCCATTTAGGAGACGATTAACGATATATAGATAATAAAAAATATGCTCGAATCTGGAAAACCCATTATAATAATGTGTAATTTAACAACAGGCGTACTGCTAAATTTTATTGGAAACCTAGCGAATAAATTTTATATTGCAGGACATAAAACTGCACAAATAATCGGCACTCGGTTCATCCATCTATACTTCTAAATGATCAAATTGATTCGCCATTGTAGTAGTGGTGGCCTCTGATCTATTATTCAGGGTCCTGATTCGAAAATTGTTTTTAATTAATGGAGTGAGAATGAAACTCCGAGTAACAATTCATTTGATTATTGAATAAACTTTGATTTCCATTCATTTTCATTAGCTGTCTGGTATTAATGGTGAACATGAGTACATTTTACCATTACACTGCAAGTTTTTATGCTTATTCTAAACCTTCATATTTTTAACTCGGGTTCCGATGATCGATCATTTCAGTTATAACTCATCAATGATCATGTGAATCATATCGGCGAATTGTTCAATTGATTATTTATAAGTGAGATATTCATATTCCATATGAACTGGCATAGTATGTCCCAATATATAACTGCTGATTTGTACCTCTAATAGAATAGAGTCTGAGGTTCACCTCCACCACAAATATGGAAGAGCAAACTTTTTGTAAAGATCAATCATCTTGACACCAAACTGATATTATTTATACTCAATGCTCGTTTGGCTATCAGTACACTTTTCGAAAAATCTCATGATTTTTTCATTTGTTTCAGTTTCGGAGAAAAATCTGGTATTGCGTCGTCTGAATGCTGAGGAAGGATTCATCAGCGTTGAGTGTCTAGCAGAAGGAATATTTCCTAAGCCTGATATGGTCCTTCAATCGCATAAACGGTGAGTCATTCAATTCATATTTGTACAATTGATAAAAATATAGAATTCCCATAATTTACCTCATAGATGGTGTAAAGTAATGGTTCGGACTTCCATTGTCTGTATTTTCAACTCTATTGAAACCTGTTGTTAAGAACGAAGGGATTGAAATACAAATCAAGTGAGAAAATCAAATCGAATTCAAATTTTTGGTCAATAATGAAAGAAGGGATTGATTGATCAACGAAAATACTGTTGTTACAAAAAATCGAGATATCGAATATGCTATAGCAGCTAGATTTTCTCTTGGTATTAGAATAGTATATTATGCAAAGATCATGTAATGGTGGTTATTAATACACAAGCATTAATCGGGAACGGGCCGAAGGTAAGTTTCGAATGGTTTATGCGACTATATATATCCCACTACATGGGAGTTTTTCTACACCCGATAAATAATGAAGAACTATAAATATTATATTTATAATTGTATTGAACACAATTATTGTAATTAATCGAATCTCTTTGAAAAAATCCAAAAAATTGTGAATAAAAAAATACAACAATGAGACCTGACCGTGGCTAGTTTCGTACCCTCGTCTTATGCTATGGTCTAGTTCGAATTAGCTGTCTTGGCTATGAGCTTACTTATTACTAAGCTTCATCGAAAATGAAGAAATAGCGTTGATATAGTTTCACGTACACTTTCTTAGATTTTTGGGGTAAACTATTCTGTAATGTATTTTCTGCATTCTCCAATATATCTATATCGCTGATATCAGAAATTTCGATAATATAATCATCGAAGTTTAGCTATATTTTATGAAAATTCAATGCCTACTGATTTTCACAAACGTCAAACTCGTAGCATGATTAATTGAAAAATGATGGGTTTCTATTGGTTGAAAATCTGTATCGTATTGAAAAATCTGTATCATAATGGATTTCATTATGAAACGGATTAGGGACATATATGTGTGTATAAATGTACAAATGTGTAGGTTCATTGGTGTCTAGAATTATTATCACATTATAACGGACCAATATATAACCTAGTAAACGATGGATGTACTTTGATGGACGACGGATAGATATCCCATGGATATCAATAGGCTATTGAGTTGTACGTCCAACGGATATCCATTTTTATCTGAACATGGGCATATTTTGGATGATAATTGGCGAATTGACTTGAATTGGATATGGACTGGAAATATGATGTACACAATTTGGATATGTATGGGACCTATATAGGAAACAAACCTGACATGTGATGGACTTGTCTATAGATGTCTACAGAAATGCTGACAAGAAATATTCGGTGCGAGTCCTTTTCACTCCCTAAGAGCACAAGTATATGTTTGAATGTTCCAAGAATGTCCACGTACGACAACAGATATGTTCCGAGAATGTCGCAAAAAATTACGAAATATCTCGTTGACATTCGCGGTAAAGCCGTTGTGGGAAAATTGTACATTCCGGGAATATCCTAGGGTATCCCTTCATAATGAAGCATTTTCAAATTGTACGTGGTGTTGATAGTGCAGAATTGAATATCCATCTCCATAATATACGAAGTCACTACAGCAGCAGGTATATTTTTTCAGAATAGTATATTATGCAACGATCATGTAATGATGGTTATTAATACACAAGCATTAATCGGGAACGGGCCGAAGGTGAGTTTCGTATCCTTTATGCGAGTGTATCGATAACCACTTCATGGGAGTTACATACGCAATTTTTTCTACACCCGATAAATAATGAAGAACTATAAATATAATATTTATAGTTGTGTTGAACACATATAGTAATTGATCGAATCTCTTTGGAAAATTCCAAAAAATTGTAATTGAAAAAATACAACAATGAGACCTGACCGTGGCTAGTTTCGTACCCACGTCTCATGCTATGGTCTAGTTCGAAACAAGCGCCTCAACTGTCTTGGCCACGAGCTACCTTATTATTGAGCTTTATCAAAAATAAAGAGATAGCGTTGATGTAGTTTTACGTACACTTTCTTAGATTTTTGGGGTGAACTATTCTGTACTATATTTTCTGCATTTTTCGATATGTGTGGAGGAGTCGAAATTATTTTTCTATATCGCTGATATCAGACATTTTGATAATATAATCATCGAAGTTTAGCTATTTTTCATGAGAATTCGATGCCTACTGATTTTTACAAACGTCAAACTCGTAGCATGAATAATTGAAATATAATGGGTTTCTATTGGTTGAAAATCTGTATCGTATTGAAAAATCTGTATCATAATGGATCTCATTATGAAACGGACCGGGAATGTCTCAGGGGATACCTTCATAATGAAACATTTTCAAATTGTTTGTGGTCTTGATAGTGCAAAATCGAATATCCATTTCCATAATATACGAAGTCACTACAGCGGGTATATTTTTTCAGAATAGTATATTAGGCAACGATCATTTAATGATGGTTATTAATACACAAGCATTAATCGGGAACCGGCCGAAGGTGAGTTTCGTATCGTTTATGCGAGTGTATTAATAACCACTACATGGGAGTTACATACGCAATTTTTTCTACACCCGATATATATTTTGGATTGAGGTGGCCTTTGCTTGATGGAAATCCATAGTTATTACGCTATAAGAT